>JARFOD010038718.1:0-10329 GCA_031763545.1 Mopalia muscosa | reverse complement strand
TAAGGAAAGTCACAGTTTTGAAATTTGGTTCTCCCTTTGCTTCTGCAACACAGACACAGTGCAAGAGCCAGTCTAACTCTACTAAGCAGGGACCATGGCATAGGACTGGCCATGCATGGAATAAGAGTTTATTGAATAAGAAAAGAATAAACTGTATTTTTTTCCATTTTGTGATTATCAATAAAGAGTTATTTTATTTCCTGACATGAACTGGGTTAAGCAGGAATTTATCATGACCTTAATAAACCCTGATAGGGATTTTGGACGGGTAGTGTGTTCAACATTTGAATATGGAATCCAAAAAAAATATAAATGACATAATTCTAAATTGATCTTAATTAAGGGATCTCAGCTTATGTTAAACATTACTAACATGGCAACATAATGTGTTGAGTACTGGTCATCTTTTACATTTGATCGTAAGTCAGGATCCTCTTGTGAACTGAACCCCTGAACACTTTTTTAAACAAACAAATCTCTGAAATTATTATAAGTTTATTCTTTTTTTTTCTTTGTTTTCTAGAACACATTCCTACATCACAGAGCTCCAGTTCAGTGTCATGGCAACCACCGCCAGAAATAGCTCATTCGTTATCAACTTCTGCCACCAACAGTCACCAACGTAGTGCACAGGAGAGCTCTTTAAAGGGACATAATAAAGAAAATGAAGACGTTGAATACATGTCAAGTGAATCCTCTAGTAGTTCATCTAGCGATGAATGATTTCATTGATCACTTGTAAAGGACATTTTCAATGAACTGATGTGCAATATATATCAAGTGAACTTTAAGTGAATCCAACCTTAAGTATCTTGTTAAACCTCAGTCATCGAGGAAAACATCTACTGATGAATGGCAAGGAAAATTCCATTGAACTGACATCCAATGGTTGCCTTCCTGGTTGGTGTGACTTCATAGATGTCCTTGTTTGCTAATGGACATAACAGGTTAAATGGCTGAGGAAACCTCTTCATTGGTGACATGGTCACATCGTATCTTTTGTGACTCATGGTTCACAAATGGTTGGAGTTACCTTTGGTACATTAGACAGGTTAATCATGTTATCTGGGTCAACTATAAGGACATGTAATGTGTGGTAGAATGTCACTGATTCTACAAGAACGTGCAAAGTCTGATGTATGCAAGCATCATTCCCATCAAGCCTATAAAATTACCACAGACAGCATGTGTTCGGTGGATGGTCTTTTTATAAAATGTTCCATCTGACATTACATAAAAGAAATATCCTTGAGTGTGATGAGGTTGAAACAGAGCCAATATATAGCTATTTCAGCTGGGATTGGAAAAAAGATTGCCTGTTGGGAACCTTCCTTGTTGGAATACCTCTGTTAACAGTGAAAGGAAACCTAGTTAGTAACTAGCTCTTCGAGCGAATTTCCGACTTATCCTTTGACTTTGTGTTAATAATGAACATAAATACTGAATAGTTATCTAAAGCGAGATAATTTGGTTTCTTCAGGGAAATGCTTGTAAGAAGACTTATAAAGTACTGTATGCTGATCAATTTCTTAATTTAATATACAACTTACATCTAAGTCTATTTATTATACAGGCTTTGTCTTATTTCATGTTAAGATTTTCCTCAAACTGAATATTGTTTTCTTATGTTATCTTCCACTGAGTAATTTGACATAGTATAGACCAAAGTCCCAATTCACAACACAGAGAAATAACAACAGTCAACATACATAGAGGGTGTACCCATGTTGTAGTTTCTATATCTAGGCTTATTAAGCAATGATTCTTCATGAAGGCTAATGAACCAAAATGTAGAAAAAAGTTGTGACTTTGGTCTACTGCTTCAGTTATCTTAATTATTCATTATTGGAAGATGCAGTTGCATTACATTATTGTTTGGAAGCTATAACATAACCCTAGCCAAATAATTATATTTGCTGCTAGCAGTTGAGACAGGAATACATTGTTAATTACAAAACAACCATTCTGTCGATTCAACAACCTACAGAACCTAAATGCAGAGAGAGATTTCTTCACGGGCATCACTGCATGAGTCTCATGACAAATAAAAAGAAAAGGAAGAGTTTGTGTCAAATAAATTGTTAGTATTCGCTCAGTTCTGGGTCAGGTCTTGTTCTCATCTCTTTGGTTATTTTTCCTCATATCCTATGGGTGTACTGAAAGAGCTACACTTGCTTAGTTCAAAGTAAGAATCCCAGGATTTCTGTTAAAATCATGTACCATTATTTTGCATGAACATGCTGTCTTCAACGATGTCCTCTAGCTCTTGTCCTGATATCTCAAAGATGAGACGCCTTTCAGATGTTTTGATCTATAAGAATGACGATTCAGAAAATAGTGAATAAAACTGACTACTGTCTAGCAAGGTGACATCTGCATGAAATTTTAAGTTTTCAATCTACTATAGTTTTGCCGATAAATCATGTCAAAATCTGATCTGTACCCCCCCTCCGAACGAGTCTTCAGACAAGGGGAAATCATTTGGTCTTGCTCAATCATATAGGATACACCTGTTAACTGTGTTAAACATCACCACCGATCTTAAAAATAGGATTTTCTCTATATATAATGTTCTCTTTTACTATATATTCCGGACCAATAAATACACGCGGCGAGCCGGTGACCTTGAATAAGTGGAATACTAATACTCGTTCGATGTACCGTTCACATTCATAGGATCGAGTCTCCCAGTAGACCTCCACAAACCGGTTTATGAGAGATCCAAGTGACTTATGGACTATCGATGTCATTTGGGTGAAATACCAATGTCAGAGTATGATGATAACCTTATTGCATTAAGTATGCAAGTTTTCTCAAGGTAGATGCATATAAGAACCGAATTGAATTGAATCTATGTTATATACAGTCAACAGATATGCACAAAGGTGAACCATGTTGGACAGGTGATAGACAGTTAGCCATGGTGGCGATATACTCATTTTACATCATCAGGGGAATTTCTGCTCTTTCTTGAAAAAACTAATGATTTGTTGGACAGCTTGTATCCTAAGGAACCCCATAAACTCGTTATTAAACCTGATTTCCGACAATGTTTTTAAATTCCTGATGATGTAACATATGGCACATGAAAAACAGCTCCCATATTCAAAACGTGGTGGTCGAGGATTGCAATAATTCTCTGGACGAGTTCTCATATCTCATTGTACAAACAACTATTGTACCTTGGATGAAGAACTCACAGTTGATCGCACACGAGACTACCAAAAAGAAAAGAGTTGTTCTACTAATGACAAACCTTTCCATAAAATTCTTCCCAAAATGTTGTCACAAGTCTGAACGAACCACAGGATCCGATTGCTACAAAAACGACCACACTCAATGTTTTAATCTACATGTTTGACCACATATATCCTGAAACTAATTCTCTGTGTTGGAGTCTTACCTGGATTAAATTCCGGATCTCAGCCTCCGAAATTTTCTGAAATAGGATAAGTTGATAATAAGAATGCGGTATCCCATAATAGCAAAATATATTGACTCTCTAAAATATAAAGATTGTTTAATTGCTTCCGGGAGCTGTGTCCTTCTGTTCGTCAAAATGTTAACTTTCCAAACACGCTACCATCAAATCACCGATCAACTTCAAACTTGAGATGTAGGCTACTACCGTTAAAGTGACGGTTCGGATGATTGCATATTGCCACCCTTGCAGAATTTTACAATACAGTGTTGTATTTGGGTCTATTTGTGGCGAATAAAACTAGAGGACAAATTAACCGATTAACTTGAAACTTGGTATAAATCTTCATCCTGTTAAGAAGTCAGATGATTGCATATCACCAAAGTCCTGCAAAACAATCTTGCGTAATTTTACAACATTCATGCCTATGACCTGTGAAGATTACAACTGCAGTTTGCTTTGCGTTACAACAAATTCCGCAATGCAAGATGACCGTCATGCACCTACTGAGTAATATGATAATATTCACATTTGTATTATGTGGTGTGGACAAAACACATTAAGTTAATAACTTAAAATTTAGTTCAATCGGTTCGTAACATTTATGTGGTTGTATTTCACCAAGTTAATTCCACAAAGCACATGACTCATTGCATTGTTATTCGCGTCTGTTTATATTGTGAACATATTTACTGAAAGCAAAAGCACCTATAAATGTAAAAGGTGGAATGCCACTTCCACTTCATCTTCGCAATAGCCAAGAGTTTAATTCCAAGCTGCTCTGCATTACAACCCTTGGCGAATTATTCGCATACAATCGGCCTCAAAGCGATTGATTGGATGCGTGGGAACTTCTACGCAACCAATCAGAAGTTGTGTTACGAGCCAGAGGACTCTGCTAGTGAAAACGACCGCCACAGGCACAGGACGCTATCGTTGTGTTGAAAGGCTATTACTGTAAGTAGTTATACAACAGTAATGTAATACTCTGTCACACTGTGCGACCGCGATAGTCAATAATGACAGTTGGTGAAGATTTGTCGAAATTAGGAAATGTTCACAGGGGCTCGGTACCATAAAGATCGTATATGTATGTAGAAAAGCAAAAAGGCGGACTCTCCTCCGGTGAACCAGCTTGTACCGTGGTGAAATTTAACCGATTGAACTCCACTTATCACATAAAATAAATAGATCCCACCTGTGATTGGATAATGTGAACTAGGCCATCGGCATTGTCCAATCACAGCAAAGCACATGTCGTTAAATTGTCTTCTAAGTAACAATTTAGTTTCATTCAACTCCTGCCAGTATAAAGATTGCTTTCCACCAGAATAAACAAACCAATATGGAGATCAGCACCATGACTTCTACTCTTTGAGTGAAGAAACTCTTCCTAAACCAAACTATGAAATGTGATTGCCTCAACCTTGATTCAACCTACTATAGTTAAACAGACATACGAACCTACGATAAAGAGACGAATGTTTTGTAAATCAAACCATGTGTTTGAAGCAAAATTTTCTACTGCTATTTATCGAATCATGAGACAAAACCTGGAGCACACCAGTCATGCTAGAGTTTTCATGCATGGTATTATTTATTTAATTATTTATTTATACAATAACGACACATAAACGGAATCCATAAAACACTATATACAACATGATTAAGATAAGCGACCAGGTAATATACAATTTAATCCAATAACATTAAAAGTAAGAAGTTAAAAAGTAAAGGTAAATTGTAAAAATGGCATATAAATATATATAAAAAAATTCGCAGTCCCTTAAGAATACTTTTTGTATTGGTATGCAGGATATAGAAGATGTGGACTACAAAGTCCAAAATCTCTTTGAGTAGGCCCTATGGCATACCTTTTGAGCCTAAATGGTTGCTTTGACAACTTGCAGGCATGTTGGGATGTTTCACAATTAAGCAGTTATGACTTGGATTTCCTTGAAGCCAAGGGCAAAAAAAAAAAAATAAAAAAATAAACCAATAAGAACTATTCAATATACCGACTATTTTATTTGACCAATTTGTCAAAATGTATTTTTGAGATCAACTTCTTCGAAGGTTCTATGTTTCTGTAATGTATCATTATGTACGACCCATCCAAAGGTTCGAACGTAAATTCAGTCAATCAGAAAAGAAAGCAGAAGGCCCACAGACATTTTTTTCATTTAGACAGCGTGTTATTACAGTATTATGCGTTAAGTAAGCTTGAGATAACAGACGGGTTTGTGTTTATTGTCACGGTGCAACCTGTGCCATCGTTCTAGAACAGCTCCGAGGCAAACAGCGTACAGAGGAAGTATTCTGCCGTTCTACTTGGCTAAATTCGTTCCCTTCTTCCCCTAATCTCACGACAGTGGGTCGTTATTGTACATTATGTTAAATTAAAACTAATACATAATATGAGCTGTAACAGTTCAAGATCTCTGCCAGTGTCACCTAAGCTATGCAGTACCAGGTACCGCGTTCACGCGCTGCAGTTCGTCCCAATTGCCGTCTGCTACTGAGCGCCCGACCCGCATGCGCCTCAGGCAAACTTATCGGCGAAAATTAATATAATTGGGGCATGAAAACACCTAACATTCAGACGATCTCAAAACTTTAACCAGAAAGGATCTCAATAATTTAATAGTCTCGGTTATTGGGATATTGTGTTGTTCAACAAAAAGGGTAAGTGCTATACGTTGTAATCTTGTCATATTCGTAAAGTTGTCAACAATTGTCTAGTGATAAAGATCGAAACTATAAAATGCATCTTTTCTACATCTATAGGATTTTTATTTGTGTTAAAAATGCCTGTATTTGTCTTATTTTTAATTTTAGAATGTATCTGGCAAACATATTTTTCTTTTTAACATTTGGTAGCAATTTTTGTTTTCCATGTAAAAAAAACCCCGTAAATTATTGTTTGCAGACAAAATGAATGGTCTGTGTATGTGTGCTGTTGTTGTTGCCGTCAGCTTTTATACGGCCAATGCCTACCCGTGGGATAACACATGCACAAGTAAGTATACATAGAAACGAAAACTTATTTTCAGATCAACTGTTTGGTGTGCTTCGATTTCTTGATTCTCTGGCGATCTGCTGTTTTCTGTTATACCTTGGGATGTCATATCACTAGGCGATTAGCGAGCAGGCGTATGAAAAAACAGCTTATACCATGTAAGAATCTCATTCCAGCAGATGAAGTCAACAAAATTGTATATGATGTGTATGCACCCTTTAAGTTGGCTTTATCTGAATGAAAGAGTTAACTTTCATTCTCAAATAGAGAATGGAATAATTTCCGTTGAGTTGTTAGCGGTTAGGTTTTGGCTGACCTTCGAACTTGAGAGCAACGCTAAACTTTATTGTCCGTGGACTACTTTGTATTACCCAGGGAAAAAAGTTCCAGTTGACAGAGTACAATAATAATTAGGTCCACTACATCTCTAGTCGATACGAGCGAGACATTTACAAAACCATCCACTTTCTGTCACACGATGTGGCACCGGAAATCGCTGGGGCATTATGAAATTAAATGAAATACTGTATGGTAGAACATTATAACCAAATCAAACGAACAAACATTTTCAGCCGAAGAAAATTATTCTTTATGATTGATATTGTACAGAGAAATAGATCAAGATGCTGCAATTGAAGTTAAGAGTTTATTCCCCCAAAGTTGATAAATTATGAGTGATTTGTCACCATTCTTTTCATTAAAGTGAAGTAGGACTACAAAGAGTTTCAGGGTTACGGGTAGCTGAGAAAATCAGCTCTGTCGACTTACTAGTATTAATCATATTGCCATTATTACCCTTGTAATGTTTGCAAGACGAATGTCCGATTTATTAAAAGGAGCAAACATATAAGCCTAATGTTCGGGCTAGGTTACGGGCTGTCATACAGGACTCTTCTTTACTTTGTGTAGCGGTATTTTATTCATACTGACTCGTTTATATCTTTTCAGATAACAATTTCCCCGAAGACATCGGCCAGTTCTGCCTTAACAACCCAAACGGTAGAGCACCTTATCTAGACGATTGCAGTGCCTACTACGACTGTGGTTTCTCTTTCGATTTCGTCCCCAGGTATTTTCAGCAACATTTGAGGACCTGCGATTATCCTCTACTGTTCGACCCAGTCAGCGAGTCATGCAAACCATTCTCGGAAGTGTCATGCTGTGACAGAATCGAACCAATTTCCCCATGTAAGTATACGAAAATGTTTATCTTTAATCTCTATTTGGGCCAGTGTGAAATTAACAATACGTTCTCATATAAATGAAGCACACATGAGTTCGACGTAAAACCTCAATCAATAAACAAACAAATTAATCTGTATTAATTCACTTAATTGAAATTTGTTTAAACAAATGTTGCTTAAATATAAATCAACTGACTGTTTTGTTTCCCACGAGTTGTTTGGGGTTTTATTACCGTTTTCAAGGTTGTATAACTCATATGACTGCGTTTAATCTCGATGGATTAAGAAAAGAACACTGGAATGATGATTGTAGCAATGAATGATAAATGTTTATAGTGTAATTAGTGCGCATAAAACAATTGCCAGTAAGTCAAACTGAATCAGACACCAAAAGTGCTAAATTTCCCAAAATTTTGACTGTCGCAAGGAGAAACCATTTGCTTAACCCTAATTAGCACACAAATGTAGATTGTTTTGTTGTTGTTGCTATAACTTTAAAAGCTGGATTAGCGTTGACATATGTCGTATTATAGTCCCATTGATATATCACGAAATATATTAAACCACATTTATAGAAAAAAATGATTTTCGTATCACTTTATCGCCTGACTGAGTGGGCGGGGAGTTTCTAAAAAAAACCAAACCAGAACGAATACAATAATGAAACTGTTAGCTATAGGTTTATAATTATATGCTGTCCTTGTAACCCAATTTAATATTAAGCTTCATTCGGGTGCTTATCGTTTTCTTTGTCGCCTCATTGCTCTCGTCATTGCCTGTACCATGCTCATTTTAATTTAAAAAATATACCCGCAAGGTTACTTTTCATGTTAAAAATTATCGCGATAAAACCAACACAGACCCACGGTATAGATTACACAGAGAGCATGTTAAGTGTGTCGACTGAACGATGCTACACATAAGTGGTACACAACTGTTATGTGCTCGTTAAGATTCAATGACGCCCAAGATGTCTGACGTTTAGGCCATACAAACATTACATTTTAAACAGATTAGAAACATCCGAACCCTACACGCTCTTTCACTTAAGATAGTAAAAAAACGAATATTTGTATCATTTGTATTTTTTTACTCAAACTGTATAAATGCAGCAAAGGGTTTTTATAATACCAGAGTTAAAAATACTTTGTAGATTGTACATAGTAGCCCTGGGGAAGGGGTGTGAAAAAGCTGAAAACAGAAATCATTTCTTGAACTGGAGGTAGATCCTATGTACATAGGCCTTATAGGTGGGATTATATCAAAATATCGAATATAGAAAACGCGTATTTAAAATATCAACTTAATACTTATTTTGGATCAGCACAAAATCATGAGCATTACAAAACAATTTGTATTCATTTGTAGGTGACTATCGTCAGTTTAAATGCCCCTATGCTCACTGCCAACCGTGTGAGTTCAATCGACCTAGCTGTGCTGGGATGGCTGATGGCCTTTATGCCATCGAGAACAGACCAAACATCTTCTTCCAATGCCAACAACAACGTACAGCCTCCGCTGCCGTCCAGTCGTGTCCACAAACCATGGAGTTTGATCCCACAGCCAGACAATGTGCGCCTGTTCTAACTGTTTAAACCTTTTCGTTACATGCTGTTGGAATCTAGATCCTTACGAACAACAGGGTTAAGTAAAACAAACATGTTTTCAGTAACATGTAGAAGATGTAACACAAGTAGTATGGCGAGAACCCCAAAAACTGAAGAACAATTGTTGGCTATATATTTCGATTTATTTAAACCATCCTCAGTAGGGATACCACAGAGAATTGTTCATCATTTTTTGGAGTTGTCATCGTATTCTACTGTGTGAAAATTATCAGTGGAAATAAAAATATTTATAAGTTAAAAATATATCAATTCAAATGAAATCAGCCGTAAAGTGTAAATTTGCCAGATCTTTTTGATATTGCTCTCATTGTATATAATTTTGTACATACATGCTTACATGTGTTCAATTCTAGTCTCATTGTAATTTAACGGAATTTTGTAAATAAAGTGTTGGTGTATATAAAACAATTCGTCGGGACAGTTTATTTATTTGGTCTTTACTTTATCTAATTTACAGTTTATTTACTTGGTCGTTACTTTATCTAATTTAATTTACTACACAAAGTTTCTGTCCTTGCTTGTTTGTTTTCTTGGTCCAATTGTGTATGACACGAATGCCATTATCATAAGAACAACACAGTTTACTTTCATCTGATTCAAATTGAACAAATTCACTTTTATCTTAGCACAAAAGGCACAAACCCCCATATCTGAAAGATAAGTGTTCCTTTCTTCTTCATCATGAGTTTATTTGGATTCGTTTTTTCTGATTGATTGATTGATTGGTTGATTGGTTGATTGATTGGTTGATTGATTGACTATCATTATTTGGAAAAGAAAATTGCGAGCAATCTGGAAAACCTTGACTTTTCCGCATACAATTCCACTTATCGTCTGTGGGAATCGAACCAAGATCCCAAATGTGAGGGCGATATGTAGATCAGAACCATACACCCTCTTGAGACTGCAGTCTAAACCACTGCACCACGGACCTTACAGAATGCATTTTGCGATGCATTCATTAAAAATTTACCTGTTTCAAAGCGGATATACTACATGTTTTGGGTTATGCTTTTACAACACATTGTAATAGATAAGCTTGCCTCCACTTTTCAAAAGTCAAGCAGCCCCAGATAA
>JARFOD010038717.1:0-23788 GCA_031763545.1 Mopalia muscosa | reverse complement strand
AAACCCCCCCCCCCCCCCCCCCCCCCACCGAACTTTGGTTGACCGGCCCAATGATACCGATTCTAAGTTTTTCAAGGACACGTGTACTTTCCAATCAGTTATAAGAACGAGGACTATTATACATAAATAATAATAAAATACACCACGTTAAATTCGTTGACTCCAGTTTATTATTTATCAAATAACTAGGTACGCCCAGTTTGTTCGCGTACTCGTTTTAGTAGAAATATTTCCGCCTAGTTATGTACATCATATAACGTGATCTGGTAAGCGCTTTATACTTTAAACCACTTTTCTAACCTATCTGCCGCGCTCCGTTCTAGTATAGGATCACAGAGAAGATCAGTTAGCTGTCTTTATCAACGAACCAAAAACCACAACTGGACAGTGGAAATGGTGGTATGGGGTGAATGTGTGTGATGTATTCATATCCTGCAAATAGACAGGAGATTGTGGGATATGTTGGGAAGGTAAGGCGGGTGGTTGTATATATATCATTAAGTATTTCTCAGTCACACAAACGACACCACCTGATAATATTCTGGTCAAAGGATGGCCAAGAACTAAAAAGCATTCTTGCTCTAGCGGACATAACATTTTATTTGTCGATTCTGCAGGGTAGCAGTGACACAAATGCTCTAATAATATGGACCGATATACGTATTCTGTTCACTGGGATATAGGACGCAAACCATTCCAAATTATGTCCCCAAAGTCACTGATCAAACTATACACAATTTTGCACTCACCACTAAATGCAGTCCTATAGAATCTTACTCCCTTAGATCCATACATTTGGGTTTTCTTGTACTATGCCAATACTGTAAAATTAATGACTAGCCTGAAACACTCCTCTACTGTACATAAAACACTCAAACTATTCGATTGACAGGAAATTTACTATCGAAACACTTACATGATTTCGTTTGCATGGTTTTGGTTAAACACCATACATAAAGTTGTTTCACTTCTATATCCTCATACCAGGCGCCAACATAAAGACGCAATAACAAACCTAATACGAACAGGACGTTCGTTCCTAGTATTCCGCTGGGTTTTTTTTAAGCAAGAGCGATTTATATTTTAGAAAAATCATACCTGACATAATGTGAAGTTTTTGCTGTTGTTTTTCAGTTACCCTTAGAAACAAACTGACTGACAAATGAAGTCTAACTTCGGATTAAAGTATTTGAAGTTCTGAAGCAAACAAACAGAAGGAAAGACTGATAATGGTTTAGCGTTGATACACTACACACGGAAAGAAAAGAAATACCGAATAAAGGATTGGAAGCATGCCTATAACTTATTCAACCGTACAACATACCAGAACAATATATATATATAGATAATATGACAGGCACAGCCCGCTTTCAAAACATGGCAATGTGTAGCACATGGACTTAAAAAAACAAACTGTAGTACAACTAAGATGACACAAGTACCAAAAGCACAAGCCTACTAATCATCCACCATGCCTAACATAGGTCTACAAGTAACTAATAAAATAGTCCAGAAAATAGTTCAGAAAATGATGGTAATAAATAATATACTTTGGAATGTATAAAAACAGTTCCTCTTAATCCACAGTCTATCCTTTTATCTGTGAGCAATTCAATTAAATCTATTTTCCCGCACATGGTAGCAGCCACGGTTCTTTATAGAACCAATTCAAAAAGGTTCCATACAGAACCATAAAGGGTTCCTCCACAGCCATAATTTGAAGAACCCTTATTGGTTCCACTAACAAAGATGCTGGTGTTAGTCAAATCCTTTGTTTGGTATATTAATGGTTATTATGATAAATGCAATAATTTTTACAGCAATGATCTGATCACTCTTTATTAAAAAAAAAAGAAATTTCCACCTTACGCATGGTTAGTGTCTTGTTAATATTGTTTGTTTTATTATTTTACTAATGTTATTCGATTTATAAAAGGATTATAACTGATGATTGTGTGAAGACATGTATTATGTATTAGTAGCATTGTATGTCGTATTATACAGTAGTTCCAAATTAATTAATCATTTTATAACAAATTGAATTCCAGAAGTTGTATTTGTTACCAAAAGCGAAAAAAGTATTGTTACAATAATTGTATATGTCACATCACCTTTTGTTTAGTTAACTATAGTCAGTCGTTTTCAAATTGATAGATGTTTAGTTTGTAAAAGTGAATTTTCACAATAACTTAAAGAGCTTATATAGGATGAAAAGTATAATATGTATTTTTCCATGTTTGTTATGATTCTGAATTAATAAAACAAAATAAAATAATGAAACCAAACAACTCCCTCTCAGCCTCTGTTTATCTTTGAAGATCTGCGTTTTTACCCAAAAATGAAAAATATTCTTGCGTGCAACCAAACAAAATAAATGAGTAACCCTTTCTCGTTCCTTAAATATTCTTAATAAAAGGTTCTATTTAGAACCCATAAAGAAGTGTTCCAAGAAGAAACATACAGAGTGTTTCACTATAACTTGAAAAACCCTTTATAGTTCTTGATAGAACCCTGTGTGACTCGGTGTGGAACCCTTTATGGTTACGTATAGAACCGTTTTGAAAGGGTTCTATATTGAATGGTCTTGAAAGGGTTCAATATAGAACTGTTTGATAGGGTTCTATACAGAACCATATTTACATGGTTCCATACAGAACCATAAGCTTAAGAACCCTTTATAATTCGATGTAGAACCCTTTGAGGAATATTTTATGGTTAGGTATGGAACCCTTTATAGTTCAATATAGAACTATTTTGAAACGGTTCTTTATAGAACCAATTCAAAAAGGTTCCATAAAGAACCATAAAGGGGTCCCTCAAAGTCATAAGCTGAAGAACCCTTATTGGTTCCACATGGAACCATTTTTTCTAAGAGTGCACGGTGTGGCTCCGCCAATCACCTGGTAGTTTAAGCAAGACAAAACGTGCGAAATGGGCAATCCGTTGTCAAATAATGAAATACCGTTGAATTGGACGTTAAATTTGACAAAAACAATTAAACATTCGAATAAATTTAAATACTAAGTTCGTCGTAAGTTCCTCCCTTTAACGTATGATTTGATGTTATCCGTTGGCTATTATGAGAATTAATGGCTGGAACATTCTGATGACACGATCATAAAAATATACGACGACCATTCGACTATTGGACTAACTTAAATGATTTAATTGGGGTTGTTTTTCGTAGATCTTGAGAATACTTTTTATAGAATTGAGATATTTTCTAATGGGGGATAGGAGTTCCCACTGCCGGAGATCTTTGAGGTGATTGTACTTGGAACATACATGATCATAAAAGGAAATGACATTGACGACAAGAATCATTAGCCTTGATGTTTTACCTATTATACTGTCTAGCTACGACAAAAGCCAATATACAGAGACGGAAAAAACCTACAGCGACAACTCTGTTCATAAATACGTTTTTAATATGAGAAAGAGGACTGCCACCAAGCTGTAGCGTGTTTATAATCGCTGCTTCAGGCTATAGCGGCGTTCAAGCTGAGAAAGAAATTAAGCTCGATTATTCGATTCTTCTATCACTGACTGCATTTATATTGATGGAGGTTCGGGATCGTTCTGTCTTGAGCTTCTGTGGCTCAGTTGGTTAAAGAGCCGGTGAGGAAATCGAATTGTATTTCTTTACATTATACTTATATATAAAGCCACCTTAATCATTGGTTCGGCAGACAGCTCCCTCAGTGCATTTTATGTTCTTAAATACTTTACATCGAGGGTACATTCCTGAGAATGACTATAGTTGTCGTAAGCACTGTAAAAAACACTCAGATATTCTGATGTGGATTTATCCAAAGCGTATTTTCATTGTATCATCATTTCCAAATATGAGCGGCTGCTACAAGCTAGTTACAGTAACAAACTTATGCGTAACAAACTTCCAAACAAATCATGAAACAGTCTCTAAGCTATCCAAACTGTTTTCCAAAAAACTGTAGCTGTACCTTTGATGTGAATGCGGTTGGTACAGCATATTGTATTACTCTGTGACACCAGTTAGCTTATAAATCCAAAACGAAATCGTGTAACTGGTTTAATACATAAACCGTTCTTTATGATTTACCTTAATCTACAGGTTTACACCGCATTTACTGGAAGCAATTTTATAATCTCTGCTGGAGTCCGACTGTACGGTGTTTTGTGTATTTTGTGGTGAAGCAATTGCTATGGCTTAGGCACGACACCGTTGCAGTACCGATGGCTCGCAGTGTCATGTAGATAGACTGAATGCATTCTGAAGATAGGACTGGATCTAAAAACGTCTGGACGAAAATTCAGATAAAGGGAAGGATATCATTATGTTAGAATTCTTGTGTTCGTACTTCGATGCTGCTCGGAAGTAGCAAGGCGAGACCTGGATAACCGACTTGAAAGACATTTTCCTTTTGTGCTAAATGGAAGATGTGGAGCTGTATCTCGTATGCTCGAGTGCCTGGGAAAGTTCACGTAGGCGGTCGTATCAAACACGGAATACAGATTTAGTTTTTAGATTTCATTCCGAGTGTTGCTATATTCAAGAATACTTATTGATAACTTGGAAGAGTCTTGCGTTGCAAGTGCAATGCAATGTGTGTAATACAATGTATATGAACTAATAACATACATTCTGTCAACTGTATAGCCGAACACAAATTCCTTTACCACAACCCGTCATAACGCTGGCCCCATCGGAACCTAAGCCGATCAGTTCATCTAGAGGAATTTCCCAGTATTCAGAACCTCTCTGATTTTGTCTGCTGTCCCTCCATACTGTGTGTAATGTTCTTAAAATATGGCTTCACTTTTACCTTCTTCATTTACTACACCCGCAAATATGATGAGTTTTCTTCTGTTCTAACGTCAACAGTTTCGTCGATGCTGATGGGTTGAAAACGAAAAACTCGAAATTGATATTTATGAATAATTGCAAATTGATATTTATGAATATTTGCAAATTGAAATTTATGAATAATTGCAAATAACTATATATCTGAGAATTTTTTTTAAATCGATTGAATGTATTTTTCGATAGATTTGTTTCCTGTTTTACGTTTGCTGCTAAGAGTGCAATCGTTTTGAAATTTATTTCAATTGAAATTATCTTGGATAAAATAGTTGGCCCAATGTTCACGCTACACCGTAGCTAAAATACCGTTAAATGTGGCTTAAAACACCATTCAATCAATCGCCGATAATTAAACTAATAAAGTTACTTTGTCGTATTATAGACTTCAGATCACCGATCGTCACCTTCACTAATGTTCTTTCCATTTCAAAGAAATTACCCGCTCCAGTACACTATACCATTAATAGTCTTACAGCTATTGCGTTTTTGTAAAATAAGCATTGGTTTAAATTTGAAAGGTACAATGTTTTTTTGGACCATGTAATATAGAACCGTTACCATCATTTCTTTGCAGACTAACAAAGTTTACCATAAATAACTTTCCCGATTTAATATTTTTCCATCTTACTATGGCGTGTCCATGTAAACTCTTACTCTTAAATTTCTTCACTTTATTTCTTGTATTAGATCCGTCTTAATTATTAAGTGCTGAATCCTGGTCAATTTGCACCTTTTCCTCAATCTGGTGGAGCACTCCTCTTAGCCTGTCCACCAAAAACTACAAAATATTCGCCTGTCAGAAACAAAGAAGGTTTTAATATCGAGGAAGACCATTCTGACAGTGACATTTTTAGCCAATCAGAGGCTGATCTACGGCAGTTTGAGTTTTTCCTACATGCAAATTGGTATTCGAGTTCAAGCGAAATAAACATGATAGATCGATGCTGTCTTTGATATGAACACCATGTCGCTGATGTATCAAACTACCTGTTTTTCTTTGTTCGAATTAGTTTAACCTTCAGCTTTATGAATTGTGTTTCAAATCAAACCCCCTCCCCGCCCCAAACAAGGACAAAATTTGTTTGTGTTTTCCTGTAAAAAAGTGCAGAGAAATAAGTCATGGTTTTGTTCGTGTCAAACATGTGGTAAGAAGTGGCATAATAATGAAAACTGTGCTTTACGCTTATGGTTTCGGTAACGACTGAACATATGCTGGCCTTGCCGCAGTATTCCTGTAGCCTTTGTATTGTACTTTCGTCTTCGTCCAATGTGGCTACTCAAGCCAAGAATATCACACTGGCTCTGTAGTTAATTGTTTTCTTACATTAACACTAAACTATTATCTGCGGCAATTCGCACTTATGAACTTTGGCTTTTAGCAGTTTAAGTAACAAGTACAGAGCAGTGATGCAGGTTATTAAGCCGGCCTAGTAACCAGTGAAGCAGACATTTCCTTCTGCAGTATAATCAATCGTATCTGTGCCCTTTGCAAAATCAGCCTATTCCTCAATAAGAGTAAATGCTCATGTATTATCACAATATAATAAGATATTAATCCAAACATCTCTAAATACAGTTTTAGCTTTTGGTATGGTAAACGTTTAGAAATAATGGTTCTCTACAAATTACGAAGGTTTTATATGGAGTCATTACGAAAAAACGGTGCTTTTATGTATGTTCGTATCTAATCATAAGTTTCTGATGCCATGTTTCCATATTTACGATACATTTACAGGATTGAGTCCGTCTGTCGACCATCAGGTATATGAGCCAGTCACGCAATCCCTTGGGTTGTTTTTACGAAGTTTCCACGGTAATCAGGCGATAAGATGCAGTGTCGTCACATAAGTAAAATACCCTTGAGTACGACATTATACACCAAAAATCAAACTAACCATATTTACTATAGGTGCATAATCTACACACGAACGTGCCCATAACTTGTTTCGCATGCGCCGGGATAATTCTGGTAATTTCTGGTTTCAAGTCACTGAAATCAGAAACAAGTCCACCGTTGTCTCAGTTTGAGATAGCTGTCACTTTGTTGGAAACCACTTATAATAAATACTTCGCAAAATGGGTTATCTGGGTTATCTGCTTCTCATCCGCAAGCAAATCTATTGGACTTAACGGGGACAACTAATGCTAAATAAATGCACAGTCCGCTGTGGATGTGGGCCTTATTTTATGCATATTGGATTCAAGACCAGAAACAGACGAAAGGTATTGAATACAAAACTTTGACAAGCCCACCCATATATTACATTCATAAAGTTGATTGATATTGTTAGTAGCACAATAAAGTACCAGGAAAAGATGTGATTCGTAATATTATATTTCGACATTCGGATTTGGCTTTTATTTTAAACGTGCATTCGAAAATATATTTTGCTTGGTTTAAAGCTCTGTTAATCGGAACTGAGTAAAGCATTATACGATCTGAGCGCACATATATTAAGGTGTGGTCTAACAACAAGAGGTCTTTATTAAATTATAAGAGGTCGGGGTATGTGGGTGTGGGTCAGGAAACGGTGTATAATGTCAGTCGCGGTCTGGGTAAGGAACTTTTTAACAAACAGACATGTTACAATGGGCAATAAACTGTCCGTAGCTGTTACAAGTGGTTTAAAGTCTAAATTTAACCACATCATTAAAATACTATATACCATTCGATTGTAGTCATGTTGGTGTCTAAGCGCGGCGAGGTTTACAAGAAGTAGCGTTAGACTCAAACTAACCACCCCCGGTAATACAACCATATCCTTTGGACTTAATTGAATTATATTTGGTGAACAAATGGGATTCTTTAAATCCTGCTATATTGTTCACTTGTTTTGCAATTATTTGCAGATATACAAGATGATTCAAAGCGTATTGTTGTTTTGTTATATCTGATATAGATCTGTCACTTCAATAATGTCCCAATATTCGCTGAATATTTATTTTTTCTTTTATTTGCACGTTATTGTTTAATTCCTATGGCACAAACTTACTTATGACAGCGTCCAAGTCTTGTCACCCATGGCAATGTTAATCCAACGACGGCCTATAAATAATCAACATCGATCCGACGTGGTTATTGACGTAATATTAAAGCTCTATCCGAATTAAGCTCTATCAACAGTAATATGTTTTAGGAGTATAGCATTATTCTAAGTTAATCCTTAACGCAAAAGGCAGCTACAATTTAACTATGAACTTATACAAGTCGTTTGTATTATTATGACATTTGCAGAGACGCAACAGTATGTTTCAACGGTGGGAAATAGCATTATCTTGACCAATTCATAAAATATTAAACTTGGTTTATTCCTCTTCTGCTATATATGGTATGTGTGAAAAACAGTCGCGATCTTCTCTCTCTCTTTGCCCACGCCAATGACTTGAAGGCAGGCAGTTGACTGGTTTGAAGCTTTCGATTGGCTTTAGCTCTGTTGGGTCATACACAATGGAACAGTTATTGCATTCGTCGCTAGCCAACTATTTTATTCCATTGCAACATATGGCGGATAGATCACCAGAATATATCCATTCCCGATATATGTTTAATGAAGTGATATAGCATGGGTAGTCAAGATTTACGTATGTTTACGGTTCACCGTACTGGGGAAGGGGAGGCGTGACTTAGTGGTTAGCATATGCGCTTTAGTAATCCTACTTATATGTACCGTTCACCGGATTGAGTCCGTCTGTCAACCCTCAGGTATATGTGTGAGTCTCAAGATATTTGGTTATGCAGTTCTTAAATAAATTGATGGGAACAAAATAGCATTGTTCGTAGTGGCTCCTGTTTATAATTTGCCACTTAATGTATGTTTCCAGTAGAATGCATTTACGAGTGTTACGGGTTGTATAAATTAACACACTGTAAATTCATTACAGTAACCTGCTGGATTTACAGAGCTAATATCGAATATAAAAAAACTCAAATGGCTCTGATTCACATCTCAAACAAAACTAATATGAACAGTAGCAACTGATAAAGGGGAAGATCTGGCTTACCACTTGACTTTCTAGTCTTTATACCGAGCAGGATATCATTGTTTTAATCCAGATTTGATGTCCATCTGTCCATCTTTTAACATAGACACTTCGACATCTGTAGTTTGTTTTAACATAGACACTTGTTTGACTTGCTCTGACAATGCAAACATTTCGATATATTGCTTAGCAGTTGTCGGGAAATATAGACTGTAGTGCTAACATGTAAAATAGTTTGGACCAAAACCGCCAATACCGAATATTATTATGAGTAGTATCTCGCTTGTATCACCCCCAATTTACTCTTTCTGAATTGTGACTGCCTGGTTTAAAGATGAATAAAACAACGTATATAAAATGTAAATTTTAATAGCGATTGGTAACTTTAGTTAAATATGACAAATCACAATATACGTTTTTGATAAACCGACAATATAATAAAAGAGACTCTACTTGGGTCCAGCGTTTGAAATAGTATGTTCAATTTGACCATTTGTGTGTGTTGTCCGAACTATCACAAAACTTGGCTCCAATAGCTAGTTACATTAAAACTGGTCTGGAAAGAATACAGGCATAGGTGGGATATTTAAGTAAATATAAATTAGTTTGAACCTGTCGTCAGTTTGAAATGGGTAACCTAAAAGTATATGGTTACGTGGTAAATTTGTTTCCCTGTCCTTCTTATTCATTCATCTGATTTACCAGTAAGCTTAATGAAAATGTCACAGATTCGAGTAACTGAGTATTTTAATTTCAATTAAAATTAAGATAATTTTGTTTTCACAACGTCCATCTTTTTACACAGTTTCCACGGACTTTTTTCCTAGGCCATGCTACTCAAAAGGTAATTAATAGTTGATGCCTCGAGGCAGAAATGACAGCCTGAAACCTTTTAACCGTTTGTCATTAATAGACTACAATTTCATAACTATTAGGATTTTCCAATTTCAGCAAACCGTACATCTGTATTTTAAGTCTTCCCAATAATTAACAATCTAGGATATATGCCAGTCCCTCGAGGGATCAAATTAGAATTTCGGGCAAGATTGATTAATGAGACAGATGTTTTCAGTTGAATAGAGGGCATTTATGGGAGGCGAGTGAATGAGGGTGTAGCGGAATCTTGTCATATTGTCTGTTAGAATTAGAGTCAGGAGGAATGGCGAGGCGATTACCCTACTCTGATCACTCTCACCTTTGTCTCCTTATTTGTTGCAGTTAATGAGGTTTTTACCACTCTGGTGAAGTAAACAGTGAGTTCAAATCCTGGTGGCTCGGTGAAATTAGAAGGCGTACAGAAAGATGGTTATTTACGTAACCGTAAAAATAAACAAAATCAGCTAATTACAATGTTTGGATTTTACTTTAACACCGGAGGGGCAAATCCATGGCTCTTACATTATAGTGCTTGCGCCCACAACACATATCACAGGAACTTAATGTCAACATATTACAATGAAACACTTTGACGTATGATTGTTTTCACACAATGCCTGACAGCCAGACACAGATAAAAATAACCTCTTACACAGAGACAAACCGTATCAGTATGTTAGCTTGATTGGAATTTGTTACGGTTGAAATATTTAATACTTATTGCTGTTTTGGGTAAAATATTATCAACATAGGTCTACGCCTAATCGATGTGTATTTTGGGCATATTGGTTGTGTAATTTCAGCATTGCATTCGATTTTAAAACGTAAACGGCAAATTTATTATTAATCGTATAGTTTTAACAGTGTAAATCGTGATTAAACCCATTCCGATTTCATATATAATTTAATGACAATCGACGTTAACGCTCGTACTATTCCTGTCTGATCAAATGTATACATGTTTTTTTCTATAATATGTACGGTGGAAACTATACTTCCACACATACCGTAAATAGAACCAATTTCTACGACGCATTTGGGTATCGCATAATCGTCTAAATAAAAAGTGTCTTAAAAGAGTATCAAATAATATACTGTAAATACGCATGTAAATTGGTTGATTGCTCGCGGTTTTAAGCCGTGGTTAAAGATGGTGTATTCTTACAATAATTGAAACAAATGTGACGTATTTTGATAATGTTGGAAATTCAATCTTCTTTTAGTGCTAAGAAAGGAGAGTATTGCTATTCTCCGAACAAAAGAGGGTATAAATGGTTAAGGAATATATTGATTGTGTGAATGGCACTTAATGGGGACCTACAAGAATTGGTATATGTTATAATAGATTCTGAATCTATTAGCTGAATTGGCGGCTTATCTTGTGGTACAATTGGACACTAGAATTGGACAACGTTCCGACATAAAAATGCTAATTAAGGTGTCAGCCAATGTAAATTTGGACAATTCTTCTTATTTTACCTTTAAATTAAATAACGTTGAAGGATCGGCGAACAAAACATATGTTTTTCCATTTTGATATATTTCACTACATGACATATATGATCAGTAATATCACTTGACGCTGCAAACTGATCTGTTGAATGTCAGTATTGACGAGCTTACTTATCAGTTCTCGCCATATTCGTAGCGACTTCCGGCAGGTGTCTGCTCTCAACAACATGGCACTGTGATGATAACACGATCAATGGATTTTAGTCGGATCGCCAAAAATGTGACAGGCTACAAATATAGCGGATATTTCAAACTGTGCGTTCTACTTTAAATAGTACATTGACAGTGTGGTAATGTGACTATTTGTGACACACAAGCGATTTGACCTCAAACATTAAACTGATAAATTTCCAACAAAATAGTTGCATTTATTTCCTAAATGTATAGCTGCAAAATAACACCAAATTAATTTTCAATAAAATGAGGCCCACCTTTTAAAACATACAGTTTCATATGTTTAATAAAAAAAAATTGTTGTATAGGACGGGGAGGAAAATGATCAAGAATACTGAGAATTTATTGTATTTTGTTATCTGTCCTTGGTACTGATAAAAACCTGACGATCCTGAACAGTCACAAAAAGTCGTTTGAGAAACGGTTTTCTGATAGAAAGTGGACATTTGTATTGAAGCGTCCTGTTGAATTTGGGGCGTTCACGGAAAACGCAAATGCCGTGGAGTTTATTCATCCTCCTCACGGCCAAATCTAAACGGCGTATGGGGCCGTTTGTCAGCACTACGTCCATAACGCAAAATGTTCTGTCGCTTGTTTAACTGATTGAGATATTCGTCAACATCTAGAGAGTCTATATCGTCGGAACGTTTGCCGTATCGGAGAATGGTTCTCTTGTCCTCACCGTCAGACAGTAAATCGTACAATTCACTTGGATTCCTTTTACCATAGCGAAATAAACTGGAACCTCCTCTCTTTCCAAACCGAAAGAGAGAGCCTCGTTTGCCGAATCTAAGAAGTGATCCACGCTTCCCAAACCTTAGTATTGAGCCTCCCCTCTTACCGAAACGAAATAAGGAACCACGTTTGAAAAGGTCATTGTAGTCCCCACTTTCTAAAGCATTTTCATCTACATCGTCTGGTTGTCTGTTATCAGCTATAGATCCCTGCTCTTGTAACGCAAGGTCATCGAAGGCAGATTCTAAAACAAAACAATACAATTGTCAGGGTGGTTAACCTCACTCTATAAGCGCAAGGGTATTAACTATTTATTTGAAAGTCATGTAGGCACATTCCTAAGTGTATATAGTTTATTATTTATATTCAAGTTTTATATTTCTTGCACTTTTGGCATCGTGTTATTGCCCATTCTTCGAAGTCAGGCCTCTTCCTGATCACCTTCCTGATCATACATAGGTTAATGTTCGGTGAAGGATCGACAGTATCAATGGATATTATGAGTATAATGGTGACAACAAATAAAAGCTATGGGCGATAAGGTCTGAAAGCTATAAAACACATACACTCTAATTTTACCACTCTGTCTGTACTTCTTTCTGTTGTCATATAATAGATACTACTTACTTAAGTCGGTTCTTTCGGTTGATTCTGTCTGTAGGATTAATGCTAAAAATGCGAGTAGGGTCAACGTAAATGGCTTCCATTCCATCTTTAGGAATCTTTCTGAAATAAAAAAAGCACATAAGCAAACAAATGTACATTATGAGACACTTGAAATCGATAAATAACACAATAACACTATGAAAGAAAAAGCCACTGTCAGTTGTAGTATAAAGCTCTTTCGCCAGGAATTGTTTGTGGTGCATATATTCTTAGGTCGTATATGTTTAGGTAAGTACTCACAGTCGCATACTCCCATGTCGGGATGTACTTCTGAAGTTTAGGAAAATAACTATTTTGTAAATGAACAAGGTGAACTGCATAAAGGTATGAAACGGGGAGGAATTATACCGTGGATAAATACAGTTTATAAATATGTTTGTTGTCATCATATTAGCATGGAGTCTTGATTTTACAAAAAAAAATTGTAATGTAATTTTAAGCAAATTTTCTTGAGGGATTTTGTTCTCTATATCAAATGTCAAAATCTATCCCAATATTATTTCTTCATTTTTACGACTTCGTTTTGTAGCATTATGGCAACTGTCCTGAGCAGTTCATTTGATAAAGAAATATAGGGCATTTCGGATTGGCCATTTATCAAATTTGATACGTCCTGCAAAAACGCGATAAAATCGTTTACTCTCCGTATATCGTCATTAAACATCCTATTTAAAATGTCATTCTGTGGCATTATTCAGTATTTGCAGATTAGGAGAAGAAAATATGAATTTCAAGAGGATTAAATCCGTGTACAGTAGGATTCGTGGAGCCATTTCTCATCGACGTTACTCCAGAAATATTATATTTTATTACATTACGCGAATAATGCTACAGAGAGACACCTAATAAAATCACATATCTCGTGGATTGCAGCAATGTATCGTAACATCAGCTAACACTTCAGTAAACTAGGCTCAGCCACACACGGCAAGAAAGATACACCGACGACGAAAGCACCAGTGGTGATTATCACATGTTTTCCCTATATATTTTGTCTGGGGTTCAATTGGTTCAACCTCATAAAAACAGTTAGCGACGACACAGACACAGTTTTATTCCCTCAGTTCGAAATATAATAGTGATTCAATTATATTTGTGATCGGCAATGAGCTGATTTCATAGAGGCCTATTGAAGAGTCATGGATAACTGCTGTAGTATTTCTCGAAGAGCTGATATTGACCGGTACATGATAAAGTATGATAAAACAGCGTCAAACAGATATCTGGATCCAAAGCACTTGGCCTCTTGTACACCACGATGCTCTACTTATTCCTCCTGTACATTTTAAAACTGCCCTCAATAGAGTTCGGTAAATTTCATCAAAATTCTGTCCAAACAGTTTTTATTGTGTACTATGAACGGCAATTTGTGTGAAAAAAACTACCTTCAAACTAGCGACCTAACTTTGAATTAACGAACCTATTTTGAAAGAGATAACTAGCTTGAAATTAACGGACTTTTTAAATGTAAAGCTCCTTTCTAATTAACGAACGCTCTTTTAACTCACGGCAGTTTTAAGTTAAAAACAGAACAATTCTTGCGTACACGAAGAATTAAGCTATGGGATGGATAGTTTGGGTAGAGAACTGCTGGATCAAAAGGCAAACATTGGCGTAAGCGTGAAAATATACTGTATAAACTGAACTTCCCGCGTTTTCAATCTGTCACGACGTTGATTCTCGGTTAGCTTTTATTTAAATCACCCTCTCGCTAAGTGCAGTTTGTTACTAAGTTTTCTCCAAGCTTTCCACTGTAATTTGCCAACGAACAATCCGTCGTCATATAAGGGAAATACCCTTGAGTACGAAGTCAAACCCCAATCAAATAAATGATAAATGCCTATCCGTTCATCAAGCAAACTATTCCCACAAAGTCATAAGTTACAAGATTAGTTTCCACCAACAAGCTATTTATAAACCACCATATCATGTACGACAATATCTATATACCATCAACTGCTATGAAAGGGTGTGGGATTCGTTGGTAAGGGTTTCGGACGACTGATTCTCACAAACTCACTAACCGTGGATCTTGGATTTACGGGGGCGTAATCAAGGCCATCACTGGAACCTTGTATTTCTATCGTATGTACATAAAGGTAAAGTAAAAAGTTAACTATCCATCCTCATAAAAGTAGAAACCCTGGAGTACGACGTTTAGCTCAAACAAACAAATTGCCAGTTGGAAACATGATGCTAACATCACCAAGGTATGCAGATACCTTCGTGTGGAACATCGTGTCCAGACCTCCTCTAGGAAAGGGGGACATAACCAGGCATGTATAACAGACCAAAGAAATAAATACACATTATACAACGCGGTCTGAGCACAGCCAAAAAACGATAAAGATTTCGTATATTAATATATTCGTTTTTTCTAGGTAAGTATGTCACATGTATCTACAATGTATATATAGATATATATGCATGTATGTGTGTTGCATATCATAGTTTCTAATATAGGATTCGTCAATAAATTTTGATTATCAGATGTAACAAAGTATGTTTGTTAATTGAAGTTTGAATTTATATGACAATCAGAAATGTTTAAAACATTCAGTGGGCCAATTTACGCCGCTCTAACCTGATTAAACCAAGTAGTAGTTGTTTAAGTCCAGGCGACAACAGTTACCTTGAGTACCCTAATGCAAGCATTTTAGCGACTCTTTGGAAATTTCAGTTGGATATTTTGTATCTAAGCTAATCCCTAGAACTGGTCACACCTCTATGTGCGTCTTCTAAGTGATGCAGATATGTGATAGCTGCCAACTATTATAGTTTCACCAATAGTGTATCTAATAGCTGCTAACTTTTATGGTTTCACCAAGTGTCTCTCATAGATGCTTACTATTATAGTTTCACCAATAGTGTATCTGATAGCTGCTAACTTGTATGGTTTCGCCAATAGTGTCTCCGGTAGCTGCGTAGTTATTATGGTTTCACCAACAGTGTATCTGATAGCTGCTTAACTTTTATGGTTTTGCCAATAGTGTCTCTGATAGTTGCTTAACTATTATGTTTTCACCAATAGTGTCTCAAAAAGCTTCTAACTATGATAGTTTCACCAACAGTGTCTCTGATAGCTGCTAACTACATTAGTCCAAATTAGAACTGTCGCAATGGGAAGACGTACTAATGGAGGAACATATGCAAATAACAATATAACTTGGCAAACTAAACAAATAATAGTTTTCACGTCTCACGGGTTATCCTTTCCATGTGAGCAATATTTTGGCGTTCAAGGATCATTGGATAGTAATCTCTAAATATCAGTAGTAATATAATAACCTACCGTACTTACGTTACACAGATTTTACAGTTGTGTAAATCAACGCCCCTGAATAAGTGGCCTCTAGTCGAATTTCATCCTGAAATCCTAATCATTTATCTTTTGTTAACGTTGGGATCCCATGGTGGCGAAGTGACTGGGAATTATCATGCAGAAAAAAAGAAAGTATGGCAATCTCAAAGTAATTAATATTCCCAGCTTGTACGAGGTGTCCATATAGGGGGCAATTCTTGAAGTAGTGAAGAGTGGACTCTGTTTCAAACAGCTCACAGGTAAGTGTCAATGACAATCTAACGAATGCCCTTTTAGTTTCGATCTACGAGCACCACTTAGTAGTGGCTTTTGTCTGAGCTTTAAAGGAAACTCTTCTTTCCAGGGAATAAGACGACATTCCCATATCCGCTCTTAAAACACATTAGAGATACCCTGGTGACTTCCGCCCGCGAAAACTTCCGCCCGGTGGTGTCAACCATACTTTATCACACACGACTGCCTAATCCTCAAAACTAACCAAATATATTTCACAAGGAATGCTGCCATTTCAATTCGACATTTATGGACTCCTAGCTATGGATATTACCAAAAATGAATTTAATAAAGTTTAAGCATCAATCTCGACAGCTAAATTTCCTATTTTATTTCATTTCCATGTGTTTAAATTTAGTGTGAATTCTTACATGGGTTTTCCGCCTAACCAGCCACGCTTTACAAATAAACTTCTATCTTTCTTTTATTTCAACATCAACACTTACATTGTACTTCATCGAGTATCTGTTTGGCCGTTACGTTTATTTTTAACAGATACTATCACTTGACATCCAGTGTTTACCAAGGGCAAAATGACATGTTTTGACATTGACATGAAAGGAAACGTCTTCAACTTTGGTAAAAAGTTATAACTGCTGACATTATTATGATACAGTTTCATTCACTTTCTTTATACCCATGAAAAGCGTTTACAAGCAGAAACGTGTGCAAAGCGTATAACACTGATTCAAGTCTGTGGAAATATTTATATCGTTCAAATAAAACCACTTACACAAAGTTTATATGTGCTTTATTGCCAATCAGAAATAAGTAGTGGTTATATTGTATCCAATGAGGACTGTATGAGAGTCTCTCACGCGATAACATCTGGCGAGTAAATAGCTTGAGTGGAAGTTTAATGTTACAAAGAGGAGGCGCATGCAGTAGCGGAGAATACTCTATTGCCTGGTAATAAAACACGATCAGTTCAACTCGAGCGATCTGTAGGTAATTGGCTAATGAGCCATTCATTGATAGGAACCGAGCTTATTAAAGTCATTGCTATTGAAATCAGGCGTACAAAGGTTGCTGAAGCCGAGTCCCCTTTCCTCCGATTCTGTCTGACGTGACTAGGAATTCTTTGACTATGTTCCCGGAAATAGACGTGGGAAGTGATAGAAATAGGCCAATGGTTTAAGTAGTTATTCGCATGACTTGATCGTAAAAGTTGCACGGAGATAAATGAGACCAAGTAGGACATGTGACAGGCACAGAATCGGACAGAAAAGGGGCAGGAAACTAGCAGATATGTGCAAGTTTGCTTCTCGTTCCCCATAATCAAATAGCTTTTTAACTAAAGGACAGTTGACTATGACATACGAATTACAGCAGAGGGGTCGGTTCAAATTACATTCAGGGGTCGTTAAATAAGGATGAACGATGCAACTAAAGGAACTTGTTGGAATCGTACCTGGTTTCCACTTAGCATCATATCGATACAAATCAACTTTAGATAAGATAACTTTCCCTATAAATGCATGAACAAACATCCATTAGAGTAGTTAATGGATCCAATCCGGTCCTGGGTGATTTTGTAGCTCCGCGCGATTCTTAAGAGCGCTGGAAGAATATGTGTCCAACACTTGAATGCATATCAGTTAAATTGAAGTGATACATTAACTCACTTAAAAACATATCATGTCAAAATTATCCTCGTTGCGTTTACATGAGGGCAGTGCTTTCAGAAAAGTTCTGTGATGTTTAGCCGTTTGTCAATAAACCAATCAGATACACTGTGCATAACCCACTAAACCAGTTAATTGCTTAAGTAATTCACCCACTTTCCTGAACAAAGCACTGGTAATAAATAGTCAAGCCACATAGCAACAATTACGTGTTACAGAACAACAGGGCCCTTGTTTATTCTGATTGAATATATCAAATAGGAGAATGTTGTACTTATCTAAAGCCCAGGAATGTTGTGCCCAGGAAGTAAGTCACCCTGTACTCTATTAAACTGTTGTTATATTGAATTTTTTTCTGTCTTTTAGAAAGTGCAATTTAACAGTATTTTCCTAATTTTGGGATAACACTTTCTTACTTTGAGATGATTCTAGTAAGGTTTTTGTACATTGAAACCTGTCCAGGAATCGAATCCACGACCCTTAGAGTTAGGCACCGAATCGCCAGCAGTAAATGCCGGCCACCTAGACCACTCGGCCTTCTACAAAAATAGAAGGTTAGTCAGCTGGAATCTTGTTAGCGGACATTCGGAGGATCGGGTTTCAACCCGCAAAATTTTTAAGAAGGTTTTTTCCCAAAATAACGAAAATACTGTTTTAGTATTGTTTTCTCTTTCTAAAATTAAGGTTATTATCCACTCATAAATATAATATAGCTTGTGACAATTTATGGCTGTTAAAAAGGACAACTGAATTGGATATAGATTGCAACCTTGGCCATTTTGTCAACGCACTGACACAATTGCCTTGAAAGTTTTTTTTAATTGCCTGCTATCGATTGATTTTCAACCGATAAAGGATCTGAGTCTATATATGGAGTTAATATGGACACTTTTCAATTGAACCATTCATAATTAAGTTAGTTCTGCCACTTCCACATGTTGCGACTTTGTATTCTTGCTGATTAAATTAGCCTTTTTCGTCCTACCTCACAACACACGTTAGTCCAGAAATTAGAAACAGAATCGGTTTCGTCAACTGAATTGTGGATAAAGAGGAGAGCGCAAAGCCACCTATATGAAACTGTTCAAAGTTCTAATGCCTTGTTTCCGAAGTAAGCTTTGATAATAACACAAATGTACAGCGCCAAACTGGGTGGAAATATATTTCTGATCAAAACCGTCTAGTAAATCTTTAAATTATACAGATTTATTTGTGTACTGATGTTGGCTAAACGCACAGTTTTGGTAACTATAAATGATTATAGGCAGCTTTCGAAACAGCGCAGGTTGTTATTCTCGAAACGTTACCTGTTCAAATGGGAGAGTGCAAACAAAATATCGAATTCAAACATATAATATATAGCCAGGAGATACAGTTGAATGTTCCTTGGGGATTGCGCTCGCGGCTCAGTTGTAGCGAGTGCGCTTCCTGAACTGAACATGCTTAGATTTACCGTTCACGGGTTCGAGTCCGCCGTTGGACCATCAGGTATATAAGCGAGTGACATGTTGTGGCTCCGGCAATCGTGGGGGTGTTTTTTTTCGAGGTTTCATCCCGGTTTTCCACCATAACAAGGCTGTGTACAGAGTGAATTGGACAATCCGTAGTCATACAAGTGAAATACCCTTTAGTACGACGTTAAACACAATCAAACAAACAAACTTTGTGGAATGAAATATTCTTGAATCATTTGAATGTATTAATTTTAATGGTTTTGCATATTTTAAGGCAACCTTTAACGTCAGTTCAATGTGTATGATCATAAGTAAGTAGCCAGTAAGTACCGAACGTATGCAGCAGGGACCAGTTGTTCGAGAGACGATTGGTCGCTATCAACGGCTTAGAGATAGACCTTCGACAGGGTGTGGTGTCATCTAATAGCCAGATAAAATTAATAGCGTTTCGCACAAGTGGAACCGAACAAGTTTAAATTTAACTCGATATATTTGAATGGCTATTGAAAATTTAATTAAAAAATCTGATACAAGACAATGACTTACAAAGGCGGTAACTCTGTAATGCAGCGAGCATTTAACATTGAATTGTTCGAGAAAATTCCCAGATTGAGTTAACGACGAAAATAATAAAACAAAATGTATCCAAATACGTTTTTGCAATTACACAAAAACATATTATGGGGACCTGTCACATATGGCTGGTTAAGAGCGAAGTGCTGTTAATCGCCTGTATGAAGGAGACAGTTCCAATTGATTCTTGGCTGGTGAAATACGAACGTTTATAAACATTACTGTAATCATCCGCATTACACCTGCGTGTCTGTTAAATTAAGTTTTGTCCGTTAATAAGTTTTTTGGAAGTAATGCATTACATGGGCAATACGTTATGTAATGTAAAATCCCGGAACATGGCATAGATTCTGATGTATGCAGCAAAGGTTGATATACCCGAATTAAAGGGATCGACTGTGAGGACTGTCTTTGCTAATATCTACCGTGAAGCATCAATATGTTAAATGAGGACTTTGTATGCGGTATTATTTCAAATCATTGTGCACAATCGCTGTGAAAATGTAGGTTTACTCGGAAACATAAGTTGGTATTTTCTGCTAAAGTTATTGACATGCAGTGGAAAATAAATTTGTTACAAATCGATGTCTGGTTTGTGAATGGAATCTTAATAAATTTCGAATAGTTCTTTTCGGCAGTGCGCTTTACAAACATGTATTCTGTTCTAGAGAAATCTATATTGGGTAACATCAGGAAAATGACAAAACCAAGTACTAAGTAACTTATTAAAATAAGAGTCATTTCTTTTTGGAAGCATAACGAGCCTAAATTTGTTAAACACTCTATACAGTGCATATAGGCGGATACAGCGTAAGTCTTAAACGACCGAACAAGTTTCAGCTTTTAAAACTTTACTGAATAACATTTTATGCCTACTCACCCTGGATCTTTAAACCATTGCGTGTAAGATGAACGAGAGAAAAATGCATGTATAGAAATTGCTGTAGCTTACCTCAACAGTGGTGTTAATGTAGAAATCCCTGTTCTCTCCTGTGAGTCGCGCTTTACCTGCCTTATATCCTCTTTGAGACTGATACCGATGCATATGCTGGCTCACGCTAAGACGTTAACAAAGCTTTTCGAGCCTAATACCGATGAAAGCGCCCCCATTGGTCGCCGCAGACATTGATATTACCAACCCACGTGCGGGCGTGCCCTGTTGCTATGGGTCTGACAACGTCTATCTGTAAGCCGCCCTTCCCAGTTCAATACTGCTGTCATAAAATTAACTATAGTCAAACAGTTTCACCAAACTACAAAACACACATTCAATGTTAAACATGTGCGTCATTCATTTATAACCTTTCCTGAGCAAGAACATTGCTTTCTGCTCTCATGTTCGTGTTTGTCTAACTAAATGTTTAACCCGAACCGTCGCTCGGCTGTATCTCGACTCGAATAAATCAACAGCAAGTAAAACCGAAGAACGTCTAAAAGTGTTATTCAACAGTGAAGTCGAAGTTGTTTTTCTTTTTTCCGCATGTTTCCCCAGTAGTGGGTTCCATTCTAGGACGACTTCAGTGTAAACTTTGATTGTAACGAATTAATGTTAACATTCACTTTATAAAGGACACAAAAATCATCCATTTCAAATACAATTTCATTTTAAGCGTTCTTCAACTGAAAATGTTCGAAACTGTCAAATTAACTTTTGGTTTGGTGCAAAGTCGGTGAATAAGGTATAGGTGGATTAAAATTGGAAAGTGTGGATTGTTTTGACGGGATAAGGAATAGCAAGTAGTGTTGTCTGGTTTAACTGAGTGTACATGTCAATGTAAAGTTATGCAGATTTACTTTATTTATTTGATTGCTGGCGTTTTAGAGATCAAACCTTTTTCGGTCTGTGTTTTTAATGAACAAACACAATTTTGCGCTTTATTTGAATCATTAATTGGCCAAATACATTATTGTCCTAATTCAGCCATAGTAACATATCTTAATAATAATACATTTTATATTCCATCGTATGATTCTTTGAGGTGTATTTTATTTTATTCACACGACTGATAGGGTTTCCATAACTAACGCGTATCATAGTTTTCTATTTGAATACGAAGGGTTTTGAAGTTGTACACGAATTCGGGCATGTACTAATGAGTGTATCTATATATGTCCGGTAGGGTATTTAACCTAGTATCGATCATGATGGACATGGGAGAATATCTATGCAGTTTGAATCAAGCCTTTTAATGCTTCTCTATTATTAACGACAGACGGATATGAAGTTGCAAGGCTTCTGGTGGTCCTTGGCGCTATAACAGAGACCTGTTGTCAACAAGACATCCAATTCACATCGGAAGAACCCCACAGTGATTACTTTAAAGATACAATATATCGCGAATAAGCCTGGTGATCTTTGACTGTGTACTAGTGTCAAATAGCAGACATGGATAACATTCGTTGCTGTCTGTATCAATAGCTAAACAGCCGCTGAAATCAGAAATAATGACAAAATTCTGGTTGAAATCCACTGCTGTGGTAGAACGATTATAAGCCGTTACTAGGTGAATACAATGGGAAGCGTATTCCCACCGTTTTGTGTTTCGTAGACAGGCAGTCATCTGGCTGTGAAGCCGAATGTAAAGATTCCTACGATTCAACTGTCAATGTAGCAGGAATGACGGCAGTCAGTTCCGTCCATATTCTACTGGTGGACGTCTGGCACATGACAGTTCACAGTTTACGCATACTACGTAGCTTTTCTTTTGAATTAATAACAAATGCTCCCCAAATGGATAGAGACAATGTGAGTTAAGGCTTGTAGTGATGGACAGTGGTCTCACACCAGTATTCAATCACCATCCTCACACAGCGAGCAAACTTTGAACCACTTAACTGGATCGGAACGTTTTTGTCTCCGGCACATCCCACTGGGACTCTTATAAGAACAAACCAAAGCTCCCCAGCATCCGATATAACCATAGCGCTCTAATTAAACGACATAAAGCAGAACTTCAGAGTTTACCCTGACTTACATTGCACTTAAAACCTCCCGGTAGACATGAGCAAAAATGCTCTCATTTTAGTTCTATATAACAATATCTTCATTAGCCTACTTTTTAACGCAAATCAACCAATACAAGTCACAGAAGACAACAATATAGAACCAAACCACAAGTCCAAGTAGTAATATCTTTTGAACTTTTGTGCCCAAACACTCTCGTGGAACCACCAAGGTTATTCAGATTGCTTTATCGTGGGTCGGTGGTATACTATTAACGATACAGGCTTCTGTTTAAAGTCTTATTTCAATTCACCGCTTTTCTTATGTTTATTCAGTCATCTTCTTTCGTTTCAAAGAAAATAATTCCATACAGGGTCTCACAAATAATGGTAGACAATATTTAGATGTGAAATTTATATTTAAATAATACATTATTTTCATCAATGACTTATCAGTTGACATTTCGGGCATTCCTGGATTAGCTCCTCAAAGCTGAGGTCTAGCATGAAACTGATTTGATGCGTAAACTCTATCTAAGTTTTATGATTTTCCTGACTTTTCATTGTTTGTTGCTGGTGACGAATAGCTGCTTTCCTTAAAAATATAACATAATAACCCGCTATCGAAGCGAAAAGTTTAAGTATAGAGTAAAATCAAAGGCAAACAATCGTATCTGATTAAGAAAACTGACTGATACCATTACAATATTTTGTTATCAACTAATGTAAATCATCAGTATTTTCGTTATTTTGGAATAACACTTTCTTAGTTAGAACTTATACCTGTTCAGAAAATTTTGTAGGTTGAAAC
>JARFOD010038706.1:0-10329 GCA_031763545.1 Mopalia muscosa | reverse complement strand
TTGTGGCCTACATTCAAAATACATTCGCTTAATTTGAAAATCTTGTGAATGTCTGGTGAATGTGAAACGAATGTATGGGAAAGTCTTGTTTTTGTGTTTTTGTAATTTTTGAATGTCATATGAACGTCTTGTGAACGTCTGACGAATATGTTTTCCGAATGTCTCGAATGTCCAAGGTCGAATATCAAACTGACTTCACACAGCTCATTCTGTAGGGCTAAGACGGAGGAATTAGCCCTATTCATTGTGCTAGCCGTAGGCCTACATTGTCTGTTTGTTTGATTGGTGTTTAACGTCGTACTCAAGGGCATTTCACTTATGACGACGGATTGACCACTTCACCCTGTACACAGCCTTATTACAGTGGAAAACCGAGAGGAAACCTTGTGAAACACACCGCGATTTCCAGAGCCGCAACATGTGACTCGTTCGTATGTTTAACCATGATGCTAAGTTCGATATGAGTAGAGCTAGGTATATCATTAAATGGCTCATAACATAGAGTATTAAATTTCAAGTTTAATGTTAATCTGTGAATATGTTACAAAGTATAGTGTTCACAACATATACAGTAATGAACATTGTAAAATAATGCAATGGTGGCCATCTTGTTTTACGGAAGTTATTCAAATTCAGTCTGATCTATTGTCTTAAAAGCAAAAAGCTGTCTTCAAAGTTTAAAGTTAATCCGTGAATTTATTCTCTACTTCTTGTGCTCACAACACATACAGCCATTCCGGTTAACAGAATTCGGTGAAATGCAATACCACCTGTTGCCTTAACAAGAGAAAGCTACATACCAAGATTGAAGTTAGTCGGTGAATTTGTTTTGAAGCTAGCGTGCTCACAAACATTTGGTATGTGCAGACGGACAGAAAGACGGACGCCGAGGAGCATTTCTCCCCCCCCCCCCCCAAACACACACACCCCATAATAGTGATGGGAAAAAATGAAATAATGTGCAAACTACCTGTGTAACAACAGCGAATTCGTATGCTTCTTGTTATTTAGTTTGAGAACACAAGCAGATTCTTCCAACAAATAAAAAATAAATCATTTGTTTGATCAGGGTTTTATGTCGTACAGAATGGTGTTATACTTTTATGATGACGGATTGTTCACTTCACCATGTGTTTTGCTTATATATGGAGGAAACAGAGAGGAAACCTTGGAAAACAACTTCCACGATTGCCAAATACAGTTGGCAGTGAATACAGTGACACAGGCTTCCGAAATTTTGCTAACGTCCCTCCTCTATTTCTTACTATACGTTTCCGATAAAGAGGTCCAATATAAACAATGTTTCATGTGCCTGTGATTTCAGTATCATCTGCAGTTATGCTTTTGTATGGTGCAATAGAGTCGCCATCACTACCACTTGTCAAATAGATACATGCAATGGTAATGACCTTTGACCTTCCCTCTAAAATGACTAATTCAAATTCTATATGGTTAAGGGCATTTCACCTATACGATGGCAATGTACTTTTAATAGTAAACATCCAAACTGCCATATGTTTTACATAAATGACCCTGGACAAAAATGTTTCTCACCATTGGCTGTGTGACTCAAAAAGGGCTATATGTAGACAAAGGCCAGTAAAATTGAACTAATATTACAAAAACACAAGTGATAAAGGCACATAAATGTGTAGCACAATGACTAGGGCTAATTCCTCCGTCTTAGCCCTACAGAAAAAAAATATAGGTTTTGAGAGGCCAGTGATAGCGGCGGATCAATTTTCAACTTTCACCACGGGTTTAGATAGGTAGGTTTAGATAGGTGGGACGTAGGGCTAAGACGGAGGAATTAACCCTATACATTGTGCTAATAAAGGTGTAACGAGGTTACAAAAAAACTATAAACGCTCATAAACTTGCAATAATTTTAATATATTCATGTTGTTGTTTTGGCCATAGCATATATACAATGTTCAAAAAAGAATGATAGAAGGCCACTACTAGTCTTATACTAGTAACTGTATAAAACAAAATGTGACAGATAAATGCAAAGGTTTCTATGTCTTAAAAAACACATGCATATTTGTTTCCAGTCAATACAAGCAAGATGCAAATATTCAAAAACAATACCTGAAAACAAAAAACAACAGGTAACAATATACATGTAGCTAAGAGTGTATAAAAATATATATAAAATTAATTGTTTAACACATCGATTTTTTCAATATACTTAAGGGCGTATATAAAATATTTGACTAAAATGTAAGGGACTGAAACATTGCCTTGTCTTTGGTTGATAGCTGATGGGTCAGTCTATTATATAAGTTATAACATACATATGTATTGAGTACTACACATTTTCTATACTATGTTAATTACTATTAGGCCTACCTCTCTCAAGATGCCTACAGGATGGCCATAACAACCTGAGATTAAGATCTACTCAGAAACTTGCCTCTGAGAGTTCACCCAGAATGTTACTCAACACGTTTCATTATGTGAATCAATTTCCATGTTCGAATCTTACAAAGTTTTGGGTATACACGACTAGTTAAGCACTAAGCACTATAGCCAATCTTCCCTTTAGTGCGAAAAATGGGATTCTTAGAAAACTGGGTAGTTTTGGAGATTTACAGTACTGATCTAGCACTATTCCCTGGTGCAAATAAAGCCTTTGCCATCCTTGGAACAGAGTTTTAAAATGTTAGTAATCATCTCTATGTTCGTCAACACTGATATTATGCATGATTTTCTCCTATCGGAGTTGGTCCCCTTCATGATACCAGCCAAGCACCAAAGTCTTATCTTGCCTCAGGTGTAAATAATTCCTTGGCCATGCTTCTCTGGCTACCAAAAGTTAATTTTTGCTTCCTTATTCATCAACCTTAAGCATCGTATTCCTCTATTGTTTTTCCCCTTTTGTGATGCAGGAATTCCAGTCTGGCCAATATTTGTTTTTCATTCTGTCACAATATCTACTCAGGTTGGGGAACTCTTCTGCAATAAAAAGAAAATGAACATACTAGGAATAAAATATAATATTTTCATCAATAAAGAAAGAAATTACAAGTCTTCAACAGGAATAGAATGGTCAGTCCGTCCGTCTGTCATGTATTTGTTTGTTTGTTTGGTTTAAGGCCGTACTCAAGGGTATTTCACTTATATAACAACGGACAGAAATACAGAACATCACAAACAAACCGGCTTCCTGTTACCCTTTAGCTCTGCGAACACCAGAGCAACAGAAAGCAACCTTTTTTCTCGCCTCTTCTGATCGACCGAGGAAGCCGAGGCCCACCCACTCCCTCATGAGGCGCTTTCAGAAGAGAATAAGCCTGTCCTTAACATGAGATTTTGATTATAATCTTAAACTTATATATGTGAATACTGATACCAACAACTTACACTCAAACTGAATCTAACCCTTAAACTAACAAAAAACTAACTCAGAACTAACTTTATTTTCCTTACAATATTAGGTTACAAATGACAGACCCATTTAAACACTTTATCTGATTAAACAGAAATTTGTTTGATTTATGTTTTTATGTAACATTTCCAAAATCAATTTGTAGAGACTGAAAAAAAATCCAGTTGATCTACTCCACATTAACATTCAATACACAAGCTTTTCGTCCACAAGCTATATTATATAGCTGACAGCAACAACAAGAAATGTGTGATTAAAGTTCTGTTATACAGATGATAAAAATTCTGATATATTGTTTGATTGGTGTTTAACGTCGTACTCAAGTTATAGATTTAAAAAACAGTTATACTGCCACCATATACATGTACACATTTTTTGTAGAAATAAAAATGTTATCAATTCTTATATTAACACATCACATTTATTTTTCATATATTTTTTTCTCCTACCCCAAACCCCTTTCTTGGTATTTTTTTTATTTTATTTTTTTTTTCATTGGTATATAGATATATATTTTTTTTGCTGGGATGGGGGTATTTTTTATATTTTTTTCCATATCTCATGCATAAATGACATCATGGTTATTTAACTGCCTTTTACACACATATATAGTTAAGTATCAGTAAATAAAGCCAATAAGATGACACTTGTAGATTCAGTATATTAAAACTTATATATAACAATGATTCCATATAAATATATCAAAATAACATTATACAACTCTACTAAAAGTGAACCAAAAAAATTGTAAATCAAACTAACAAATTCTGCAATGTTTTTGAAAAAATTATACGGAGCTTGAAAATAAGCCTGTTGATTGTAACATGTGATTGTAACTAAAAATGACAGGGTTGATCTCAATCAGTTTTTGCGTTAGATTTACTGTTGGTTTAGGATTTAGATTTAGTGTTACCTTTCGTGCTAGCTATTGGTGTTAGTAATTGAACACATATATCAGATTTAGATCAATTGGTTCATTATTGTAAAAAATGATCTGAAACCTCTATATGTGAATACTGATACCAACAGCTTACACTCAAACTAACGCTGAATCCAACCCTTAAACTAACAAAAAAGCTAACTCAGAACTAACTTTAACTAACCTCACTATTTTTCCTTACATCATCATGTTACAATTGACCGACTTAAGTTTACACTTAGTTCCGATCAAATTGAGATCTGTTGGATTTAGGTTTTAATGTTATATTTCCAAAATGACTTTTTAAAGTGAACATTCATTTTGTCAAATAAATAAAAACATGAAATCCAAAGGATCTACTCCATGCAGACATTTACTACAAATATACTAGCTTTTCGCCAACATGCTGGGGCGTTAACATTTAACACACAAGCTATTTGCCCACATGCTATATTTTATAGGTGACAACAACAAAAATGGTGTTATGAAAGTTCTGTTATACAGATTTAATAAACTGTAATATAGTTATACTTCTATACATGTACAAATATTTTTTAGAAACAAAAATGTTATCAATCCTTATAGTAACAGTTCATATATTCATACTCATTTTTAATATCTTTTTTCCTCCTCCCCAGCCCCCCTTTTTTTAATTTTTTTTTTATAATTTTTTTTTTTTTTAATTTTTTTTATTCCTTCGTTTTTTTTTAGTTTTTTTTTTTTCATAATTTAGTTCTTTAATTTTTTTTTTCTTCATTCATTTTTTTATATTATTTCTTTTTAATTGGGGAGTATTTTTTTTTGTTTTGTTTTTTTTTTTTGGCGGGAGGATTGTTGTTTTTTTTTTCATATCGAGCATAACCGACATGGTTATTTTACTGCATTTGTACACACATATATATGGTTAAGTATCAGTAAATAAAGCCAATAAGATGACACTTGTAGATTCACTATATTAAAACTTGGATATTATAATAACTATATAAAAATAACATTACAGAACTCTCATAGAAGAGAATATAAAAATTGTAAATCAATTTACAAAACTCCGAAAAATTCAGCAATGTTTTTGAAAAATACAGAATTTATGGAACTGGAAAATTTGCCTGTAGCCTGTAACATGCGATTGTAACTAAAAATGACATGGTTTATTGCAGTCAGTTTTCATGTTAGATTTAGTGTTGGTTTAGGATTAAAATATAGTGTTAGCTTTTGTGCCAGCTATAGGTGTTAGTAATTAAACACATGTACAAGATTTAGATCAATTGGTTAGTTAAAATGATCTTAAACCTGTATATGTGAATACTTACACCAGTAACAAACACTCAAACTAACTCTTCATCTAACCCTAAAACTAACGCAAAAACCTAACTCAGAACTAACTTTAACTAACCTTGTGATTTGTACTCACAACATCAGGTTACAAATCAGACCTAATTTTACACTTAGTCCAATCAAATTGAGATCTTTTGGATTTATGTCTAATGTTATGTTTTTAAAACCCCTTTGTTAAGCGATGAACATTAATTTTGTTAAATAAATGAACATCAACAACAGATCTACTCCTCATTAACATTTACTATACAAGCTTATTGCCCACATGCTGGGGCCTTGTTCAAATGTTCCTCAGCATGTGGGCTGAAACAAATGTGCAGTAAATATTTACACAGAGTGACTGTAGCCAAAAACTCAAGCCTAGAAAATAATATATCCATGTACTTCAATTGAAGGCAAACACATTCCTTACAATTTCAGTGACATAATACATATAAATATGAAAGTTAAGATTAAAGCTTTAAATACATCACCTAATTCAGCAATTACCTACGTCAAACACATCAAATCTCATTCAATGCCAAAACTGTCCAATTAAAAAATTAAACCCTAACAACTTTCAAAGTATCAAGGCAAAGTTTGTTGACATTCTCAGAAAGCTCAGAGGTACCAGGGTGTACCAGATTGTTGTTGTGCTGTATTCACCAAGCTCGATTGTAAATATCCATTTGTTGTATCTATTTGTGGTTTTACATTTCTGGTTGCAATGAATTATTGGGGATGATATTTGTTCATTTGTTGGTTTAATTGAAGTCAGGATCAGCCATCAGCTGTTATCCATCCTCCTGTTTGCCTTCCACCATGGTATCGATGGTATCATCTGAACATCTGGATGAATGTGAATGTGAATTCAAGATCAGCCATCAGCTGGTATCCTCCTGTTTGCTTTCCATCATGCTTCGATGGTATCATCTGAAAATCTGGGTGAATGTGAAGTCAGGATCAGGCTTCATGAAAGTTTTATTTTTGTCAATTAATGACCTGAAATGCCAAAAATTTGTTACATTCATCCTCCTTGTCCATCCCCTTTCAATTAATTAATTTGTTAAATGCTTCAATCTGGTTGTTTATTACTATTTTTTTAAATGATTCAATATCTTGGGGTTACATTGATATCCAAAGGCATCGATTGCTTTCATCCTTGTTCATTTTTGTTCAATTATGTGATTTGTTAATAGTTGGAAAATGTGGAAAAGCCCAGAAGGTATCACAACTCTCTTTATGTTTCACTTCCTTCTGAAGCCATTTAATAATTGTTAGTAATCCAAACATGAGAGAAGGATAATCCAATTGAACAGCCGGGCGAAGAAGTTTAGCTACCATTCACCTGTATTGAATAGAGGATCACACATTAGTGAGTTTCATGCTGACAGTCTTAGATCCTGTTTTGGTGAAATTTGGCAACATCTGGTTATAATATTCAGGTATCTGTGGGTTTCCTTTTGGTTGTTTGTGCCCATTTTTAGGACATCATGATTCAATATCTGGGTGTTAAATTTACCCAAGAAGTATGCATCAGTGAAGTTCATCTCTTATGTTACACTTCCTTCTGAAGTTGTATACTAATTGCATGTACACATGACATAAGACATGTACAGGGATAATCCACCTGAAGAGCCTGGCAGGGAAGTTTTTGCTTCCATTCACCTATATATTGGAGCTGAATTGAATTGAAGATCACACATCAGTTGGCAGTCTTAGATCCTTGTTTCTGTGACATCTTCTAGCATAATCTGGTTATAGAAATATGGTTATAGAATTCTGGCAGGAGTTCATCCTGGTCAATGACGAAAAGCCTAGAAGGTATCACATGTTACACAGTCTTCTGTGCAGGTTTACTAATGGTATAAACACAGGATGCAGACAAGGAAAATTCATTTGAACAGTCTGAATGCTGGAAGGGGAACTTTTTAAAAATTGTACCCAGTTTATGGCAGAGATATGAGATTTCAAGTTAAATGCTATTTATTCGAATATACTATCTGATAAAAAATGCCATTAATTATATAATGAAAAAAAACATTTAAAGTCAAGGACACACAGTTTAAAAAAACAACTGTTAGGCATTAACCTTGTTTTACATAAACAGACTGCAAAATTTGTTCTTATCAATCTCTTTGAAACCAAAGGTAACTTGCTTTCACAGTTGAAAGCTTCAGATACAACTAACATTTGTGGTTATAATAAATAGCCAGGTATCAGTGGGCTTCCTGAACTTTAGAAGTAGGCATCAGGGAAGTTCATCCTGGTAGATTTTGATCTGTTATCATATGCATCCAGTGGCCATAGCTGCCAAATGATCATATACATGTACCTTGGAATTTTAACATGTTTTAGTCCAAGAACCAAAGCTTATTTAATGATGGAAACAATCCCTAGTTTCTGTGGGTAATAAACCAATACAAAATGCCATATATAATAAATACTTCTCAATGCGAGATCAATCAAATTTATGCCACCCTGAGTTTGCTTAAATCCATTCTTAGTAGAAGTCAAAGAAAAAAATGCAAAAATAGAAAGAACTTCTGATTTGGGGTTAGTTATCTGTGTTAAAGCATAGGACAGCACACCTCAATTCAGAAGGCCTGTACTTGTATATTAAAGATCAGTTAGGTCATGTAGCATTGTTTCAGGTAAGATGCATAAAAGTTTCAATTTGGCAACAACCAAAGTTGGGGGGGGGGGGGTATTTATCTGTTGTTACTTGGAAAAATAGTTTTCTCCAATTAAAATATAGTACAGAACGTTGTGTTTGCTTAATTGAAAATAATGATTTCTTTTCCCATATAAATTTAGAAGCAAAATATATATAATGATTTCCCATTTAAACAAAATGTTTATGTACAGCATGAAGACTTACTGAATTTATTTGTCTGAATTTCATTATAAATTGAAGAAAAAATATAAAAGTGCATGTAGTTAATCAAGTCATGATATCACTTTTTGTATGTGATGCCAAAATTGAAATGTTCTAGGTGTTATTTTTTTTTAACTGAAACATCTCTCAAACTTATCAATGGAGCCAACAAATTTCAGAGTGTATAGAGTGTTTATTATTGCCTACTCCTGTATTTTTTGTGCATTTTCTTAATTGGATGGAGGTGGAGTTTTGAGGCATGTTCTAACTGAGTTAGAAATATCTATCCGCAATAATAATTAATTATTTAACACACTGAAGGAAAATTAGAATCGATTGACCAGTCTCTGTGTCTCAGTGTTAGCTGACAGCACTTGATCACTGGTGGATGCATGTAATTTTTTTTTCTTTATAAATAATGTATTGCTGACTACATATAAAATAATACTTCATATACCATGTAAATGGTCATTACCTCTCCTGGGATGTATGTTGCTTACCCATATCACAACTCTAGATTAAGATCAAATTAAAAACTTGTCACTTTTAAGTTATCTTGAACATGATATGATTAATAGATATTAATCAACATACCTATGCCAGTGTGATCACTTTTGTGAAATATACACAATGTGTAGACACAATTTACTGATTAAAATTCAAATAATAAAATGAATACTACATCTAAAAGATGCTACTTTAATATTCCTGCATCAGTGCTTCGCATATGAGATTTTTTGATTGGGGTTTAATGTTGTACTCATAGGTATTTCATTTATATCAAGGTAGGCTTAGTAAGCGTACTCGCTAACCACAAAGCCATGGCTGTGGGCATCGCATAAAAGATTATCATTTGCAATATTTACTTATGAGACAATTCCAAGTCTACAGACTTTAAGCCTTATCAGGCAGAAGTCTTAGGTTCTATTTCTGTTAGATGAATGCACAAGTTTCCTTGTTAATGTTTAGAAATTACATTTAATGATTCACTCAAATATCAACATTTAAAAATAGCTTCTTCTTCACCCTTTAGTGCATCACACAGGGAGATCAACAGTTTTAACTGAGAATAATGAAGTTTATTTTATACAGCTTACATAGTTGATAGAATTGTAGCACTGCTAAAGGTCTGTGTTTGACACCCTGTGATAGCAGACAAATCTGTCTTTCTTATTTTCCTAATATAAGCTAATAAACCAAAGTCAAATATAATTAAACTCAAAGTTTTTAACCTTTTCATCTGGGAAAAGGATTTTAATGAAATTATATATCCAGTTATTTAGCAATTTTGTTTACACTAGAACAGCAAAAAGTCTCAAGTCCAAAATAGTATTTATATGTACAGAGGTCTCTTACTTTTCTTGGATTGTTGCTTTGATCCGGTTTTAACACTGTTCTTATGGTGTTGCACACATTGTTAAGATACCATTTGTAATTCGTACATCATAACTATTTATTTTGCAGTTCTCTGTATATTTGACCTAAAAATGTACTTTCCATGATGAATTTCTTTACAGTTAGTATGTAATCCTCTTATAATTAGTACATATTTTTAAGTTGGAAAAGTTTTGGCTTTCATTACTCTGATACAGACTGATAAGACAGACTGTTTGCCTCAACTTCGTCATATCACAACTTTGCTAACTTAACTGCAAATGTAACATTATATGATAAAAGTAACATAACATAAACTAATAACTTTGATTCTTTATTAATGCAATAATTGTTATTTTTCTTAGTCCTGTAGAAATTTTGTATTTCCAAGGGAGATAATTAAGTATTTGTAGTCTCCCACATATTCAAAGCAAGGAGGTCATCAGTTGCTGA
>JARFOD010038695.1:0-10331 GCA_031763545.1 Mopalia muscosa | reverse complement strand
GCCACTAAGAACTCGGGAGTTCCCTGTACTGCCAAAACCTAGGTTGAGTGATCAGTGATTATTATATAAACTTTAACGGTATGAGTTTATATAATAATCACTGATTATACAAATGTAATAGGGCCCCAAAAGGAGTGAATCGGAGCAGAAAAAGTTTGTATCTTATAGGTTTATGGTAATGTATAAGATGGTCGAACTATAAGTCCTGTTACAGCGAACGCGCCTTCCGATCAACTGGCTTGAGCTTTTCTCTTTTTGTCTGTAGATCAGTTTGGCAAGCAGATGATGTGATTACAACAGAACAGATAGCGTTGGTGAATTTATCATGAATTCTTTTAATAAAAAGCATTTAGTTGTGCTGAAAATAAGTAAATGACGGAAGTGGATTAAAATGACGTCTATTACTTAAATTCTCGGACCAATTGTCCGAGACTTTCCCATATTTTGCCGGTCTTGTTAGCCATTTGGATAGACAGTTCGAGCCCTGATACAAGTGAAATGTTCGAATCCCAATTCCTCCACAAGTATGGAAATGTTTTTTCAGTGAATATTAACCTATTTTTGTTAATTTTCTAGGTAAAGCCGTTTGAAAATAACTTTAATACTTACTGTAATTCAAGTGGGATAGTATGAGTTAATGTTACTGTCGTCATGACTTCAGGGCTTCTTGGCAACCATTAGGTGATTGGTGATACTCCCTATAATATGCATATCATTCACAACAAAAAATTCTGCAATGAAGACATATAGCCTCACACAATGTTCTGCACATGATCATCAGCCCTAAAGTTAACTATCTGAAAATAAAGAAAAAAACATTTATGCTTAGATTATATAGTCAAAATCAATCACATCACCACGTGGAAGCAATATGCGATCTTGGATTATCCATAGGGGCTTTTGAACATTAACTAACCAAAGAAACATTTAAGTCTGATTGACTGACCTTTGTTTGCCTTAACCCATTTATAAGTTTCAATAAAACAAAATTCAAAGCAGAAAAGAAAAGAGTGGTGAAACCCAAGATTTACTCTGGGAAAATTATCTGGGAAAGTATGCGAAGTTGCCATAAATCTCAGACAATAGTTCCTCGGACATTAGACTTACATCATCCTAGCACAGTGTATAGGATTCCTTTGTCTTAGCCCTATTAAAGCCCCACTTATCTCAACGTCTGACAATAGATTGACATCATCCTATCACAGTGTATAGGATTCCTTTGTCTTAGCCCTATTAAAGCGCCACTTATCTCAACGTCTGACAATAGACTGACATCATCCTAGTACAATGTATAGGATTCCTTTGTCTTAGTCCTATTAAAGTCCCACTTATCTCAACGTGTGTCAGAGGTTGGACTGGGTAATGACTGGTTTCATACTTCTTCTGTTTGATACACTTCTGTCAATGGCCATTTTGGACACTATACTTTTGATTATTTGGTCTCAGATTATTTAGCTAAATTTATGACTGAGAATTTCGACATAAGGCTATATATTACGCATAGGAATTCTCAGTCATCTCACGACAACAAAACCAATTATTTGGCTAAATTTATGACTGAGAATTTCGACATAAGGCTATATATTAGGCCTACGCATAGGAATTCTCAGTCATCTCACGACAACAAACGTATATGATGCACAAAACTATAACCTTTAATTTGTATTGTCCAAAGTTGACACTCTTTTGCATGACGTAATGAAACTTAAGAAAAACAAATTTAACTTCATGACTGAAAATTGCGCCATTGGGATGTATAAGCTTATGAATTCTCAGTCATGTCAGGACTACGCTACATTGAATAGAACAATTTAGAACAATAAGCATAGTTCGAGACAAATTAAACAGTATTTATAATACAAATAATCATTCAACAATTCAGCAACAGTATGAACTGATAACTTGTGTCAAATTAATTATTTACTAGGGGGCCTAGGACCCCTAGGCCCTATGCCTATCTATGTTCAAGAAGTTTTCCATATAAACAGGCAGTTTGGAACTGAACAAAATACTGTGTTTTGTGATTAACACAAACCCTCCATATATTTCTGTGCATTCACAATCAACTTTAGATCGACTAATTACTTAATTGTCAAAGCATCTAACTTCGTTTTGTGATAAACAGCCAGTAAAACAGCCCATTTTACCTACTCGTATGTACATGTATACAACTTTCTTCTGCTTCTCAAACAAATCGCCCTCTATCGTCAGAGAGTACTTCTTGATTCTCCTACCACTCGGGTGCTTTCCCTGGTCGGTAAAAAAAATTATTAGCATTCCACCATGTCCACTCTTTGCGGAGAATGCTATGACGTTTGGGGATGGTAACAATTACCCAGGAGCCACTGCGAAGTTGTGGTATCCGCCATTACAGCGGAAAATTAGATGTCAGTGTACAAAGATTTTCAACAGACGGACAGCTAGGCTCAATATTTTTCCAATAAGGGGTTTGATAATCAGAGATTTAAGATAATCTTTTCACAGGACACAGCATCACGGGATGGGGAATTTAAGAATGAGTGGTTAGGGTTTGATTTGGTTGTGTGGATACCCGAGCAGTCTTGGCCCTGCGCGGAAGGTGTCAACACGGTTTGGGCCAAGAAAACTGCTGGTTATAAGTCAACTAAAGGGTAATAGTAGGGAAATTCATTTAAGGACAACAACGGTATCCTCAAAATGGGGTCTAGGCTTATACCCACTGAAAAGGTGAGTTTAATAGTCTCAACGTGTATACATTAGCCTACATCCGTATAAAGACAACAAAGTGCAAGTGTTGTTCATTCAAACAAACACAACAGCGTGAATAGGCCCTGAACAAAATACTATTGTATACAATGATTTAAATATATTTACATGTATGTATCAGTGAATGGTTCTTCCCTTTGTCTTATTTACAGCCCTGTTAAAATATGGTTGTGTTTGTTATTTAGCTGAAGGAAGTATGTTTGAAATTGTAGCCCACTATCTTGCCTACCAAAGCATTGAACAGCTTTGAACATCCAGTCAAAATGTCACATTCAAAACCCATATTAACTTAGAGCCAGAAATCATCAATGAAGTCTAATCCTATATTGACGATACTGCTAGACGCTCTTTGCATTGTAGTCTTGTTAGTCAATGGTTTTTATCTTCAAATACAACAAAAGTTAAAACTTTTTGGAGAAAAACAATGGTACAGAATTTACAGAAATAAAGCTTCCTGGCCCAAATAATCAATCTAGATAGCTCCTTACCTTCATCCATACTTTTTTAGCATGTGTTATCCGCATATTTGTGTACCTTGGCCTAAGGAAAGTGTCTGTGTCTGCCTTGTTGACAAAGCCGTAAAAAAAAACATTGAAGTTCTTTTCCACATGAGTGGGTTCCCTGTCATGCAAGGCATTTCAATCTGTTGCGTCAAATTACGAAGCAACCATGTATCTATAAAGCTTACTAGCGCTAATCCACAGTGACACCGTTGTACATATTCCGCTACGGCATCAGAATGCATCAGATTCACAGGACACTTTTAAATAATAGATTTATCAAGATTTTAGCCAGCTGTCAAAGTTATCAATAGCTTGTAAACCAGCCAAGCACCCAGTTTGCTAGTCTCCTTTTACAGGAATATCAAAATCTTGTACTATTGTACCTAAAATGTCTTCTCCTCTCTCACTAAGACCCATTATTGCATACAAGAGAAACAAAAATGTTAAGGTGAAACTTCCCTCTGTATCAGACAGGTTGTAACCCATTCTCTTTCGCAGACATATTCATTCGTTAATCCCTGTATCTCAGAAATACTTATATGTAGTCTGATTTGAAGGCTATTTTATACACCATATTTAGGGTCATTACCTTCTCTCGAGATGTCTGTAGGTTACCCATAACACAACTCGAGATTAGGGTTTATTTAGAAACTTGTCTCTGGGAGTTATCTAGAACATATAAGATGATTTTTCTAATTTAATTGATCTACATCCCTGTGCCAGTGTGATTGCTTTTAGAAATATATCAGGGCTCGAAATAAAAATAATTGTGCGCCAGGTTGCATTTTGCGACTTAAAGTTGATTTTGGCGAGGGGGCAAAACGTATGCAGTCGCAATTTGCCATTGAACTATAAAACTACTTATGATCTCTTTAAATTATCTTATAGTGGCAGAATTCCATCTAATATTAATATTAGGTATTTTTGAAACTGAAATGTATCAGATAGTAGATTGAATAATGGTCAATATTAGATAAAATTCTGCAACTAGATCTTGTTTGGAGAATTCTTCCAAGTATGACATGTTCTTTACAGGCAGTTTCTTTATTCCCACACTTATGGTATTTTGAATAAGTCACATGTTTTATTGGTCTCAACATCCCCAAATGTCGCCGGGGATCTTAAAACCGTTAAAACAAATCTATACGTGTTCACTATTCAAAAGTGTGTGGGTGACAAGAAACGCTGCCGCGAGCATACTAGCGATAATCACAAAGAGACTGAGTAGGTACGGTAGGGGCCTAGTTACATACGTCACAATGTCCAAGTTTAGTGATATTAAAATAAAAGTTGTTACTATTATTTTGATATAAAGCATGAGCAAGCCAATATGATTGCTCTTGTTTTTGTCCAGAAATGCAGACGGAATAATACAAACAAACGATGTATCAAATCCTACTACGTAATGAGCAAACATAACAACAACAACGAACTGAAGGATACTCTAACCCCACTACTGAGGGTTTTTACATTTCGCCGTTTTACTTCTAAACTACTTCAAATTTTGCCGCACATGTACATATATTCTGAATCGTCTTTTTCTGGAGAACAATAATAAGTAAATTATTTTTTCTAAAACTTACAGAAAAAAATATTTTGCGTAAAAAAGTAAATTTTTGCTACCTATTTTTTAAATTGCTACTTATTTTACACCATTTGTGTCAACTGTTCAATTTCACATCAACGTATAATACATGCCAAAAAACGATCATTCAGTTTTTTTACTGTTTGTCTTAGTTTTCTTGCAATATTGTGTTAAAGGCCAAAAATCCAGAAAATGAGTCAAAATAGTGAAATTTTAACTTCTTATAACTATATCTAAAAAACAAAAAAAAGATATTAAAAATCTGAATGACTATTTTTTAGTTCTATATGTTGAGATGAAATGTGCAAAAAATCAACTTTGTAGGTATAATAACAGCTGAGAAGTAGGCATTTTTCCAAAGAACGGTACACTAAAAAACGAAATTAGAGAAAATGAGCAAAATGCATTTCTGATCTTTTTACGATAGTTTTACCTCTTTCATGCTCAATTCTTTGAAGTAATTCAACCTTGTTTTTTCACAATTTGTTTATAACATCAAATTGAGTCATACAATGAGGTTCCTTCCCGTGTTTACACCGTAATAACTAAACTTAGGTGCAGTTTGAAGTGGACAATCCATCGTCATATAAGTTCTTTAAGGTTCATTGAAATACGAATAAAAAAAGGCAGCCAATCAGATCACTTCATACAGAATGAAAAATTTACCGATTCAAGTTTATTGTTTGTGTTTATTTAAGATCAAACAAGGTCCAAAGTAGTTCATGGAATCTGAAGCTTTTTTATAATTAAGAGCAACATAATTTTACTAACAAACAACTAATAACACATCTTATTTGACTGTTTAATTGGGGTTTTATTCTGTACTCACGGTTATTTTACTCACATGATGGCCTGTTAGCATGGAGGGAGATCCATGAACCCTGTTGTTTGTAATAGTAACCATAGGCAGGACAATCACAAGATGAAATTCAAATACAAAGACAGATAGGCTTTGTGTTGCTCCTTACCTCTGAGAGCAGTGGAAAGCTCCCTTACCATATTTGAAATCATAAAAGAAGTAAGCCTACAAAGTAATGTCTACCAACAAGGGCCAACATTCTTATTTCTTCTGTGGGAAGTGGCAAGATGAGTTTTGACCCCAAAACGAACTCTGTTTATATCACAAGATACACAGTTCCAACATGTGTGCCGCAGAATTTAAACAATTGGCTAAGTAATGATCATATGAGATGTGTGTGACAATTTGTCACATATAAATATAAACCATGTTCTGTGTTAATGTTCTAGCTGCTTGTGAATGCCACATAATCTGTCGCTCAAATGTTCAAGTAAAATGCAATAAATTAGCCGTGGAAATCCCCTTTGATTAACTGGTGTCTACTGGTTTCATAGAGTACTATATTGGCCCAAAGGAGTTTTGATGATAATGTTAGATCACCGACAAAGCTTTTAATGTCTGATACGTTTGTATTAATACATGAATCATTTTACAAACATCCTGTAAATATTGGAACAGGATACAGCATAAAACACCAGACCAAATAATATTAAAGCCATTTATCCGCTGTCACTTAAGTGCTTCCTTATGTTTGCACATTGAAGTATAGGTGAAAATGCTGGTTTACTTCTGATTACCTGCACTTTAGCTTTCAGCCCTTCATTTGCAATTCAAACATTGGCCTCGGCACAAAAAGATAAAGGAAATTTTTTGGTAAGAGTGTTAGCCAGCTGAGGTAATTTGATGGCTAGCTTACAATTGAGACCGCCGTATTTATTTATTGCATTTAAATACACATGAGCGAGACTAGAAAATTCTTGCCAAGTAAATTAACTTAAAGTCACATTTTAACGTGAACAGTGAGTGAACAGTGATTGATCGCGTAGTATACTATCTGTTCCCAGACAGATTTATAGCAGTGTAACACAAAAAAAGTTTATAACTAAAATGTGAAGCACCATTAAAACAAAGAAAGGATGTTGTACATGTACCTCAAAAATCCACACTTTCAGCCAGTGAATTGTAATGGAAATTCTCTGAAGCGCCATTGGTCAGAAACAGGAATTCCGTTTTTTAAGCCAATAAAAAAAAAAAGAATTGTAAAGATTTTCTCTGAAATACCATTGACCAGAAACGAAAATCTGGATGAGCTAATGAAACACACTCTGTTCTCTCTACATGTAGGTATCTTTCTTTTTCTATTTTTTTTACAAATACTGATGGCACTTAAACATTTTGATATTGTTTTACATAACACTACTGACTAGATGAACATTTATTTTCCAAAACTTCCATTTTACATAAGTGACTGAAATACTCTTGGACATAGTATAAAACACAGATCAATCAAATCTGAAATTTAAAGTGTAAACCTAATTGTAGCTGTTCACCTGTCATTTTTAACAGGCAGATTTCTAAAAGTGGTTAATATGACAGGTAGAATTCTGAATTTTAACATCGGAAAGAAAGGAAAATGGCAAATTTTGAAAAGCAAAATTTCCTCAAAATATGGATTTATGACGGACAGAATCCCAATCCTAGCTCAGACATTGACTGAGAGTATGCCATTAAGATTAAAATAATATGGATGACCGGGTAGATGTTGCATCGTGGACTACTTGGCTATTTATTGATTATAGTGTTAGTCTGTTTGGCAATGGTGATGAAGTTTGAGGTCAGGTTGGTAACATCGTGTTCAATGTGGTAAGAATAATAGGTGAATGCACCATGTACATGTAGGTTGTGAACTCATTCATGGTTTATTCTTTTGCACAGGGTCTAAAAAGCCTTCAACACATTCAATGTAGATGGCTAGATGCAATAGCCACACAACAGTGAGAGCTTCGTGTTGCTTTATGTTCTCTGAATTAAAGAGGTCTGGGTTGGAATACCCCCTATATTCCTGGAAAGGCTTCCATTAAACGTAATTAAATATGAAGTGCATTTATCATTTGTCCGTGTTTTAAAATATCTTAAGGCTAACAAATATAAACCATGGAACAACCATTGAGTTGCAATTTATGGCATGGCTGCCCCTGTTCATGACATTACATCACATACACTCTTGTGTTTTTTCGCTGTGTCAAAACAGGGCTGTGTCCCAAGAAAGAGATTTGATTGGTAAAGACCAGTAAAGCTCTTCAGTATACTGTTTCAGAGCAAAGGTGTGTAGGATGGGAGGATTTGGCTGTAATTTCATCATTACTTAATATTCAAGATTTCTTAGTACACCTATTTAGTAAGCCTAGTAAATTAAAATACATGGATGAACACAAGAGTAGAAGCAACGGTCTTAATGACAAATATACATTTATTTGCAGCCTAGACCATCATGTTATGGATTACCACCAAGCCAATATATTTTGATTGGTTATTAGATGCTAATAACATAAAGTCTGAATTTAAATACTAGATATCGCTTAGGTCTTTTAATTGTGAGCCAAAGGTGAGTGAGTGAGTGTGAAAATGAATTTACCGGGGTGGTATTCAGTTTAAAGCACAGATTTTAATTGGATGATAGATTTAGTATACTCTTCCTATGATGTACATGTACCTCAATCATTGCGTGAGAGTTATGCTTTAAAAGGTAAAACATTAAGATTATGACTCTTGGCTGTAAAAGATCACATTTGGCTCTTTTTTATAAACCTAATCAATTTGACTTTTGAGCTGACCAATCTGGGCTTTCTGATTGATGATATCACTAGTGCCTAACTTCTTTGAGAGGCATTGAGAAGCATGGATAGTAACATAACAATGCATTTTATGGATATACAACTTCTGGGTTTATTGATGAGCATCATTTCGGAGCAGATTCTAGCACCGTTTTCAAGCTCAATGAGCTTGAATATGGTGCTAGAATCTGCTCTGAAACATTGCTCCTCAATAAACCCAGAAGTATCCATAAAATACCTTGTTATGTTACAACTTACTATTGTTTAACTCTTACAGTTCAGTAATCAATGGCTACATACATTAAGCATGTAGTAGAAATCAGCAGAGGGGTGATGAACTTGTAAATAAATACTTTTTCATTTCTGTTTCTTGTTTTTAAGTTATCAGGTTTTCTTATGAGTTAACTATTTAGTTTGTTATAATTGAACAACATTATTCTTTGTTTCAGATCAACTTGAGGTTAATTCTTGTGAGTGGTAAAACAAGAGAGTTTTTATTTTCGCCTAATGACTCAGCGGCAGATATAACAGAATATGTCTACAACAACTGGCCGGAAGGTAAACTTGTTATCAACCTACATGTATTCCATTTTCTTTGGACACGCCTTGGCTTCAATTAGATGCATAGCACTAAGCACACTTGCATAAACTTCTAAATTTGTACACATAAAAAAGTTGCTTTAGAATTAGAGAATTACGTTATCCTAAGAACATATTAAGGACAAATAAAAGCTTTTTGATTTTTGATTTTTTTTTTTTTTGTCTACTACTAAAATAAAAGATTTCTTGAAAATGTTACTCGGTGTCCGTCCATCATAAATGTTTGTGAACACGCTAGCTTGAACAAATTCACTTCAAATTTGGTATGGATACCTGTGTTCCTGGCTTAGTGGTTAGCGTGTGCGCTTACCAATCCTCCTACAATATTCCGTTCACCTCCGGTATTTGAGTGAACCACACGATGTGGCTGCTGTAATTATAGGGATGGTTTTATGTGGTTTCTTCAAAGTTTTCCACCGTAACAGTGTGAAGTGGTCAATCCGTCGTCTTTAAAGTAAAAAACCCTTAAGTACGGCTATAAAATTTGAAGTGAGCAGGACTTCACTTTGCATTGTTGCTCCCTGTCAGGCAGTCAAATACAAAGTTAAGGATAATCTAACCCCCCTACAGAGTGTTTTGACGTTTCGCTGTTTTACTTCTAAACTACTATGAATTTTGCAGCACATGTAGATATATTCTGAATCATCTTTTTCTGCAGAACAATAATAAGTAAATTATTTTTTCTCTAAAACTAACAGAAAAAATACTTTGCATAAAAAGTACATCTTTGATACCTCTTTTTAGCCCATAGTCATTCTGACTGTGGGCTATTCTCTGACATCACTCTCCGTGGTCCGTCCCATAACAATTCTTGTTATCACTATATCTCAGAAACTGCTGTTCCAATCACATTTATATTTTATTCAAAGCTTCCCTACATGGTCTAGTTTTGCAGGCATGCCGGGAAAAAGTAGGGAATTCGGGAATCTCATTGCCGGGAAAAGAGGGTGTCCAGGCAGGAAATTTTGGCGAGGCAAAAAAAAATATATATGGCTAGCAGGGTCAAAATTACTGCATTTGACTCCCGTTGTTGGCAACGAAATATGCCGCACTGGTTGATGAATTGTTATGATCACTCGCCGCATGTTGAAAGTATTCTATCGGAAAATGAAGAGAAATGAATCATTTGTAGATAAAGTTACTGGAGAGAGGAGACAGGAAATCACAAGAATACAAAATCTCCAATTGGGAAAGCCGCAATCCAACGTGTCAAAAAACAAGCCCGCCTACGGCTTATAACATAGGTCTATTTTTAGAACAAGGTT
>JARFOD010038684.1:0-10332 GCA_031763545.1 Mopalia muscosa | reverse complement strand
GTCCAGTTGCAGTGAATCGCAAGCGTTTTTTAAAATGTCGACATGTTCGTGACGACCAGGTCGGCTGCGTCCAGTTGTCCTCAGTTTCAATGGATCGCAGGTCGACATGTCCTTAGCTTTAATTTAGACATTTGACCGTTTAGATACGATACTCTGGTTCAGACTTATAGGTATACTATTCAGCTACAAAAGCCCAACAGTTAAAAGGCTTTCAGAAACGTTTGTTTAGAGCTAGACCCCGCGCATTTACCTAAAAATAAGTAAATTGTCTCAATTTTTAACGACTACAGAATAGGGATATAAAATAGCCTCATGAAAAGCTACCCGAAAGTCTTTTAGATGGGAAGCTAACAGAGTTGTTATGGAGTTAGAGCTTATTACTAACACTTCAGTTATTTTAGAAAAACTTCGGCGTATATGGTATAGTAGATAGTAACTCTTCTATCTTAGCTTAATTGTGTGCGGTGCGAAAAGGCAAAGAGGGTGACGTCAAAGGAATGTCGATTATAATAGCTTCTAACACAAGGTGCGGATATGAATAAGTTTACACCAAGTAAATGAATGCTTTGTTACACCTTTGGATTGGCTGTTGCGAAAAATTAACGGACTTTCTTAGCATATTTTTTATTTCACTCCAGTTGAACACTGAAACAAATGGTATTCGAACAGTCGTAGGCGAAGTCATCTGAAGCAAAGACTTCAGGATCAGAAGAGATTGCGGTCTAGCATGGGTAATGAAGCAATACAGGAACTAAAAGGTATGGTTTATATAGTGACTAATGATGTAAAATATATTCAAGAACACTCATAAGTTCCAAAATATACCAGAACAGATAAGACGCCTGACTGCACCGATAGTACTAAGCATGATTTGTCATACAAAGAAGTAGAATAAATGTATGTTAATTTTCCATTTTTAACACAGCACTTACAATTTGTAATACTTTTATTGATGAGAATGTGACATATATTATTAAGCTTCTTTTATGTTTTAAGACTTTTGCCGAACCTTATTTTAGGTAAACCTACAGATACAAATATTCTATTATTTTTTTTATTTATTTTTTACTTTTTATTTTTTTATTTGTTAATAATTTATTTCATTTTTTTTTTTTAAATTTATTATTGATTATTTTATAATGCCATTATTCGATTATTAATATATGTTTACCTGCATATTGTTAATTTGCATTGTTTTTATATTTAAATTTATGTTACTATTCTATGTTATTTAATGTTGTATTGTTAAATAAACACATCTTGTATATTGTGTTTTGGGGGTCTGTATTGGCTGATTGTACCTGTTGAATTGTTATGGGAAATAAAAAGAAAACGAAAAATATTAGCACGAAAATTGTCACGGCCTCAACATTCCCGCAAAATTGAAGTTAGTTGTAAGACGTAATTTGACAGCCGTTGTTGCCAAAAGATATTTGACAATGAAAAATAGATTGTACGGAAGTTTTACAACTTTGTAGACAAAGTTTAAATTTCCCAATGCACTGGAACAATATTGCCATACATCATCTTTTACTAATTGAAAACATATAGATGTTGATGCAGCCACTGGTTTTGGAATAACGGATATTTTCATGTAACGGGTGTGATCAGCAAAGCTTCGATTGGCAACTGGAAGGGATGTCATCTTTTTGCCAAAGCACATCACGTAATCCCCCATTTTGTAACCATCAAGTACCATCTAGCTTTGGGATAAATTTGCACCATTACTGTCTTGCCAGGAAAGGGCGAGATGCTGTCCCTTTACAATAAACCGAAGGTGCATAAAAATTTGAAAATGGATTATGTAGGTCAACATAAAATTTAACAATTTTATTTGTTTAAAAATGATAGAGCTTGTCAGTATCTTTATAATTTGTTTGTTTCATTTGTTTTACTGGTATCTTTAAAACAGCAGTTGTATTGCTGTACAGCTGAATGACAACAAAGCTTAGTCCCGGTGTATTTATACAGTTTTTATTTACCTTGCTACGACCGCACAATTAACGCTGTATTAGCGGATATCATGTAGACATTCAAAATGGCACTAGATTTATGAACAAGCGGGTGTACGTAAGGCATGGAGGTAAGCCCGCTACCGGTTGTAATCAAATGGTAATCCCCAACGAGGAAGATGGTGGCAATTTGACTTAAAATCTATTTCGGTGAATATTCAACGAACAGGACAGAGCGCTTTTTTTTTTCTTTTTGTGAAGTAAGAGGCCATACGAATTCAATATTATTATTTTTTTCGAGACTGGCCTTATTTCTGAATTTTCGTACGATTGGACATGGTTTCCTTCTTGGCTGTATATCAACCTTGACACATCAGAAACCTCTATTGTGTAAAGGCCACATAATCTTGTCCCATATGGGATTCTCACCTTAATCCACCTGACAATACAATAATCCGGTCCAACGACAGTAGGAGTCTACTATACAGGAGGTAAAAGTAATGACTGAGTGGCAAAATAGTGCCCATGTAATCCCTTGTAAAGCCAAGGTTAAGACCTGGATGTATTAACCCTGGCACATTTCCTTGTCTCTATCGTGTCACCAGAGTCTAGTAAGGTCACATAATCTTGTCCCGTCTGGGGTTTTTCCCTAAATCCCCCGGCCAATGGAATAAGCCGAGTGAACGACAGTTGGAGTCTACGGCGACCGAGGGGAAAATAATGACGGAAAGAAGTGTTCCAAATCAACCATGATCAAGAGTGGGCTTTGTGTTCACAGTTTAAAAATATCCACATCCGGTCGTTGTTCTATTTCTTGGAGTCTCATTTTGTAACAATTCATTACCATTAAGCTTTTCGCCCCAGACAGGCTGTACAACAAGGCATGGAGATAAGGCGACGACGGTTGTAATCGAAGACGGGAGTCTGAAGTTGTTTGAAAAGAATATTAAGACATTTACACTGTTTTGTGATAGAGCGTCGCTGATTGATCGTGTTCCCATGATTTTGGGTGTATGCTGCTAACAGAAATCCAACATTTGGGGCTTGGTCAAAATACAACAAAGCAGCCTATTACAACATGGTATATTTCTATGAGTCTATATATATAGAGATACTATGTGTTACGATGATACGTGGTCTCAAGACAAACCTAAACAATGACACACATTTGTGGGAAAAATATAGCTATATAGAGATCGTACGTTCGACAGCCTTTACCTGTGCACGGTCTGTGCCGCGGGCCTCTGTGGCTATAAATAGTCGGGCTATGAGCGAAAATGGGGCTAATCAACTATTTACATGTTTTGGAAATAACGTTATGTCGTCGAAAAGACCAGCCAATAGCATATCGTTGACGTCACTAGTCCCTGGATATCGGTGTTTCCTTGTTCCTCTATTAAGTTCCCATATGTCAGGTTTTAATTAAAAACGTTATAGACTTTCGCTCCACAACTATACGTGGATAGGCTGTATATATACAGAGATAGCGGATTCTACATGCATATCGTTAACGTTCACGTGGGATCGACATAGCTGTCAGATGTAGGGTATATCTACAATTTAGTTCAGCCAACCTAACAACAGAGAATGGACTCGGCGACAAAAGCTTTAATATTTTCTACAGTACAACAACAGGATCATGATGCTGTTAACAGCCTGATGGACAATGAAACGATATGTAATATCGTGTTCAGGCTGTTTGAAGAGTTCTGGACCAACGATCAGAAATTACAGGCGAAAGAAGATTTCGAAAACAGAATCACCGAATCACCATATTATAAAGTTTTTGTACACTGTTACGGAACACAGCGCCATTTTGACATCGTTGACGCCCACCGGGGTTTTCTGCTCAAGGCATATCAAAGACTTCGAGATTATTTTCCTCAGGTGACCGAAAAACAAATTGAAGAACACGATCTGAGTAAGTATTCTATTGAGCAGACGATAGGTTACACCGCTCGCTGGGTGCATCACACTGATTGGGATAACCCCGCCTGGCAACGGTCGCTAAAATGTCATTACAACACGGAGCCGCACCACCCGGAATTTCATTATTCACAAGGAGTTGAAATGCCGGATACATTTTTACAAGAAAGCGTTTTGGACATGGTGGCTTCTCGTTGGGAACGAAATCTACAAGGACGAGATGACGTCACCAATTTTGACCTTGTTAATTTTAACCCACCTTTCTTAAGCAGGTACAGTGCGTCCGATTTAATTAAAGTTGAAGAACTAATCAAGCGTGTGAAAAGTTCATGTGATACTTAACGAAGACGTTATCTAAATAAATCTACCTAATGTTTTTACCTGTCCATTCCGAAATATTAAGCTTCACAGTGTTCTATTTATAATTTCATTGTTATTAAAGTGCTGGTGAATTTATATACTAGCTGCAAAAGAAATTGTTTAATGGATTCGTACTGACTTCCCACTAATTTTGATATTAAAAATGTATGTTTCTGAGATAGGAATTTAAATGGAGTTGATTTGAAAGGAAGGACAAAAGTAGAACTTATTAGTCCACGCAAAACTGCATTGACCAATTACCGGGTTTTTGTCCTTTTAGTTTTTAACAGACAATATGTTAAATTTCCTACTGTATGACATGAGCAATATTAATATAAATTCTGATAATTATAGTTCGTAATGCACGGTAATTGTTATAGTTTTAAACTAACAACATTAGAATATATATGCATGCATTAGGTGGGCAAGTTTAATATAACTTATTATATTAATTACATGTGCATACTTCGTTATGCCGGCAAGGTTATCGATAAAAAGATACACTTATTAAGTGGCCCTGTTTAAGTGCTCTCCGTAGAGAGAGATAACGTTTCGGGACCGTTCTTCCGTGAACGTTTCTAGCTCAGTCGTTAAAATCGGTGTCAGTTTATTTCTCTACGGTACAATAAAATAATATATTTATATCAGTTGTACGGTGGCTGATAAAAGACTTTTCTTTGACTTACTATTATCTTTTCACCTCGGTATAGGTATGGTTTCTGCTCAAGATACAATATTTGTACTAGAGTAGAAATACTTTTCACCTCAGTGAAAATAATTTCTACTAGAAATAAAATATTTCTACTTTAATTGAAATAATTTCCACCTCAGTGGAAAAGATTTATACTCAAGTTCAAATATTACTATTTGAGTAGAATTGTTTTAACTTGACTTGAAATTATATGTACTAAGGTTCTAATATTTTAAAGTGAGAAGAAATTATTTCAACGATGGTGAAAGTATTTTAACTAGAGTGGAAACTTTACTATCGAGACAAAAATATTTCGACTCAAGTTGAAATTTAAAAAAAAAATAATTGTTTATCCCAAAAAAGTAACGTGTCCCTTATAAACATTTTATCTTGAGTTGAATTAACATCTACTCGAGTAGAAATAATTTAACCCGAGATTAAATTATATATGTAATTAGATTGTAATATTTTAACGGAGAAGAAACTATCTCAACAGTAGTGAAAATATTTTACCTTGAGTGGAAACTTTATCAAAAAAATTTTGACTCGAGTTGAAATTTTACAAAAATAATTGTTTATACAAAAAAAGAATCGTGTCCATTTGTACAGTTACGAAAGAGTGCATTCCTACACCTGTTCGGACGTGCAAAAAGAGGGCGTCTTAGATTTAATGATAACGATTACATACTTGATCGTCCTTTTAAAGCTGGGATATTACCGTGAAGTTTGAACAGAGATTGCATCGAAAATCTTAAGAAAGTATGTATATAAAGATCTTGAGTCGATAATATATTTATCGGCCCGGTATCAGCCCGAGAAACTTCTTTATCAGATTAGCAAAGAAACTCTAATAAGCTCATAAGTGATATTATATTTTATAGCCGCAAAAAGAACAATTATGTGATATGACCATGCACAGCATTCCGACCAGTGGACGTCAGGGTTACACTTGCATGCAGTGGAAAATCGGCCAAAGTGCGCATGACTGTCCTTGTTGTGATATAATCACGACGCTCGGCCGCAATAAATGTATGAATTTGCAGAAATATCTAGTCTTGATATAACTAAGAATTCAAATGCATATATATAGCCTAACGGCAATTATCATTTAAGGAGTTTATATCTATAAATACTTACCTGAGAGTCTATTTGCATCGCCTGTGTCCTTGAAATAACACATGAATTCTCATTTATATTAGGACTAAAAATATCGTATCGTACATTGTGATTGCTCTAAACATATTTACTTGCGTATGCATACTGTTCACACACTTCTATAACCCTAGCAATTTTGTGTTGCTTTGAAGTACGCTAATTTAGTCGCGGGGTACATTGTTTTGTGAACCGAACACAGATGGAATTCTCTTAACGGGGACGATAGTCATTTGTTTTCTTTATCAGTTGTTTTTTTTTTTTTTTTTTTTAATACACGTCATACGTTTGTTTGATTTATGTCGATAGTCATATCTGAAATTCTGAATTCATCTGACGTTACGGTGTCTACACTTCGAGCCACTTTGTTGAGTCATTACAAATATAAAATTTTGAAAAGAAATGAAAAAGCACTTATTTACATTTTGGCTCTTCTGATGAATTTGTATTACTCGGTTTGAAAATAATTCAACATTATACGTATTAACACATATGCTGGAAATAAACTATTAGTTCTAATCCGTGTATCCTTTTTTTAAACATTATTTTGTCATTCAGAATAATCCATTCGAAGCCTACTTATTTTTTATATATATAATTTCACTTTGAAAAGAAAATGATGAATCGTCAGGATCTATGTTATAAAGAAGTCATATATTCTCAATTTACAGCTGATCGACTCAGCAGTTAACGGGTCAAAGTTCACGGAAATGGGAGGAAAGCGATTTTGTCCAGTGTTTTTCTGCCGGAGGCTTTGCCAGTATCTGGTCGATTACATCCTGTTGGCCACTATCGCTGTGTCGGCCTTTGATATCACTTGATTCCTGTAAGGCTCGCGCTTACACTTTGTTAAATCTCGCCTCAAGTTTAAATTCGTTCTCAGGGAATTTCGATTCCTTTTGGCCAATGGAAACACAATATTCTCTGGTTTCTACGTCGAATATTTCAGTTTCGGTCATCGTTTGTTCCCCACTTTCGGTTTCGTTCCCATCACATATCAGTCTCCCCAAAGTTTCTTTCTTTTTCAGTTTCCCCAAAGTTTCTTTCTTTTTCAGTTACCCCATATAGTTTCTTTCTTTTTCTGTCATAGTTCCGTTGCTTCCTTCGCCGTTTATCCATTATAGACTGGGGCCCACGTGGTCTATATGACACAGTATTCAATATCTCCAGTCAATGCATGCACAGTCTTTATATTCTGTTCATCGGTTTTTCTTCAGATTCGCCTTTCTGTCATCTTCCCTAGCCAAGTGTTTTATGTCGAGCTAACCTCCACTACTAGCCTTGACGGACAGAGTATCTCAAACTAAAATATATAAAGCTTCACTGTAAAAAAAAATCCATAACGCCTTTAATGTGGGATATTCCTAACTTGTGTGGAATTGTTTGTAACCTCTTAAGGATAATCCATAAATATGTTTGGCATAATCCTTGCACCAGAGAAAAATACCATGTCGTATCCCTTGAAATTCATGGAATATTCCATACTTCTTCCTTCAGATGTTAAAGCAATACTCTTGGCTGAAATTACCCATTTTCCCTCGAAAGATTGCGATTAAATATACTCAAATATGGCATAGACTTATCGTTTCTTCATTTTATAAAATAACCCGAGGGTTACAGATATATACCTTCATACGACCACTGACAGCTGACATTTTGGGCGTGGCCAACGTTGTCCATGACGTCACGCGACACGCTCTTCGTTGCGTTCGCGCGACTTCCCCGGGTAAGCCCTCCTAGGGTGAAATGACGTCATACTTCTCTAAGAGATTCTTCCTGCGTGTGAACGCTCTTAGAGGTCAAGTAAAAGTGGAGGTATAAACCGAAAGCGAAACCTCAAAACATAATGTTAAAGTTTTAGCCAAAGGTGCGATTTTTGATTCTGCAAGTATTGGGTGACAGTTGAATCAATTAAAACGAGCCTTATGAAGAATTCAAAGGTGTTTTGGGTATACAAATATGCAAAAACAAAGAAATATATTTAAATTCAGCTCCACGATAGAGAATTTTAAAAAACCGTATCGGACATTTTCAGTGCCGCTATTTTACTGTCTTACAGGGATGATTCAACAATGTATCAGTATGAGGTGTATCTCTGAAATAAATAATGATTATATTTCAGTGCACAGTAGCTATTTTGGCCTAATTGACACGTTAGGGTGATTAAAATTAGAAGAACAGCATGTCAGTTTGATTTTCTAAAGAGTTGTATGCCATGATGGTCACCTGATTCCCCTGGCTTACCCTTCTCTGAAGACGGGAAAGTGGGGGCTGACCCGAATGTGACGACACTAGATGCGTGAACGAAGAAGTGGCACACCTGAACACAACCTTCATTCTCAAATAAAATCAGTTCTACTTCCTCCTTGGAGTCACGGACTCTAACATACACCCAGGCCATCTTGCTTTGCATTTCTTTTATTTGCTGGGCTGTGGCATAGGTCGCCCCAAATATTGGCGGAAATTAATGCGCAATGGCCTGGCATAGCATACGAGAGTTGTCTTAGTCTCGTCCACTATAGAAACTCTCGCGAGAATACGATTGTAACATTCTTGTGTGTTACGGGTTAATAACATGTGTCAACTGTATAAGGTTTAAACAGTCGGCTCTACCGGTCTCGTGACACTGGCGTCTATTTTGAAAAGAAATATATTTGATTAGTCAATATTTGAGGAGCTCTCTGTTTACTGATAAAAGCACCTAGACATGGCCGCGTGGATAAATTTGACTGTAGTTTGTGCATTATCCATCATTGTTTAAGTGCCAATTATTAAATTATTATTGCTCGATTAGAAAATTAGAGAGCATAATTGAACACACAAAATGATGCCCGTTTTGCTTATATGCATTTTATAGCAGCCCGGAGTATCGCTTAAGGAATGTTTTTTCAGTGTACGTCATTTGTAGGCCTGTAGTGAATGACCGAGATCGGCCAGTGCGCTTGGTCATAAACTAGGACCATTTAGAATGTACAGTGATACTGGGTAAATTACCAAAAAGTTTGCAGTCGTCGCCACTCACCACGCGAATTACTTTTTATATCTAACCTCAAGTTTAAATTCGTTCTCGGAGAATGATGGTTTCAAAAAGTGACAGTGGGCACAGTAGATGCGATTTCGTATCCAATAAACTATACAGTATATAGAAAAATGGACACAGCGGCTCGGTCCATATAGAACGTATATGTTTATAGCACAGAAAAAGGGCGGACACTATTCAGTCGACCCAGCTTGTACGGTGGTGAAATTTAACCTATTCTAGTCCACGAGTCCCATCACGTACATGAATACCAGCTGTCCGTGTGAAACAAATAGTTCATCTTCCAACCCATGTGTCAACATCCCCAGCCATTTCCGTACCGTAAATAAACTCTCACGTAATGCTGTTCATTTCACGGGAGGTAACTCGTAAAGATATACCTAAGCATATGACTGAGTTATCCACGTGTTTATTGTTCATGTCTGAAGTCTATTCTTGTGTTGATATGATGACGTCATTTGAGCTACATTATTTTAAAAATACTTACAGCGGACGAAATGTAAATATTTTGCAACAATTATTACATAAAAAAGGAACAATGTTTTCTTTGAAAGTGATTTTACCCTTGAAACGGGCTTGTTTGATGTTGTTTTTTTTTAATACAAATACTTTGGTTTATTTCCACGCATGCGCAACAAAACATCCGGCCGTTAACATTACAGGTTTTCTTGTAGTAGTATTATTGCTTTCATTCACCTCCGAGATAACTGTACCGGTACGGAAAGTATCGAAGGATATTCCGACATGCTCCAAACCCTAACACAGAATTGTCATGATAGTTATCTATAATTTTCACATTTTAGTAGCAAACTCAAAACTTTCGTCTTTTCTTTAATTCAGCCTACAAGCTTTCAACACATCATGTGGACTTATTCGTCCGCCCAGCCTAAAGAAATGATATAAATATAGAAAATGTATGTTCTTTAGAAAAGGAACTTTTATAAAGACACCCTTTTGATGCCTGCCTATATGTTGTCATCTTTAAAATATAACATATTTAAAGCCTGTGACGTAGGCCCCTACATACATGTAGAATTAGGCAAGTTTCTATGTTCAATCTGCAAGATTTGAATTGTATGGAATAGTCATTAAACGATTAATGTAGCAGTACTGGTGCCTTTAGCTGGCAGATCTAAGAGAGTAGTAGAGGAAGAGCAGCTGAGTTAGTATTTATTAGTACATAATAAGGAACGTTTGTGCGTTACCATGTA
>JARFOD010038673.1:0-10332 GCA_031763545.1 Mopalia muscosa | reverse complement strand
AAGGGTTGCCGTCCCCCCCCCCGGCAAGACAGGACAAAAACAGTACAATATCAGGAACAATAGGAAGACATCACAAACAATACCGCTTAATACTACCCCTCAGCTTCGAGATCATCAGGGAAATAAAAAGCTCCCCTGGCCTTCCACTTACGCATTAGATTTTTGTTTGTTTGATTAGTGTTTAACGTCATACACAAGGGTATTTCACTTATATGACGACGGATTGTCAACTTCGCATTGTACACAGCCTTATTACGGTGGAACACCGGGAGGAATACATGTGACTCGCTCAAATACCTCATGGTCGACAGACGGACTCGATCAGGTGAACGGAAAATCGAAGTTCAGTTAAGGAAGCGCACTCGCTACCACTAAACCACGGCCGCGGACTGAATAACTATAGAACAGCTATGGTAGGTCGATGAAAAGCGGATGGCAACCAGTTGCAATGTAGATGCAAATGTGTGTGATGTGGACCAAAATATCAACTATGAAGGTCTACATAAGTAACATAGAAAGAAAACAAAAACAACAAAAAGCAATTTTCATCGACTTGCTTCATTGAGAAAATTAAGCATCAGGACTAATAACTAAATTAAAAACATGGTTTAAAATCAAACGGCCAAAATCGTAAGCTCATAAATCAACTTAAAAGGTACAAAAAAACATTGGTGAAAGGAATACATTTAGTGGTTTAAAAATATCTATAAATATACAAAGAAATTGTCCATTCTTTTCAATCTGATTTTGCGAAACCAAATTACAGTTGGTCAAATAAGGAACTAAAAGTGGCAAGGAATCTGACGTGGTATTAGATAAATTGAAATAAACCCTTTGGTAAAGTCTCTGTGAAAGCAAAAGTCGACAAAAAAAGTCGATCACTCATATATTAATGGTACGCCATAACGCAAAGCATGGTACAGGAATACATAAATAGTCAAGTTAAATCATTTGGCGTCACAACAGATGCACTTTGTCTAGCCATTTATATATAAATTTATTTAAGAAAACAAAGTGTTATGTTGCATTACTTACAACTAATACTAATACAGTACTAATCTAAAGCCAATAGGCCTAGAGACAGGTTGCTGAGGAAGAGACACGGTCGCATGGCTGTAAGTCTTGGATACTAAATAGAATACGTTATCGTTTTGTTTACTTGTCTCGTATTTATGAATAGTGGAACACATGTTCATTCGTGGGAAAATTGAAAAGTCTTACGTTAGTACACGATAGGTAGAGAAAAATCTTTTCTTTTTAATTCTGACTCTTTAACGTATTTTTCTCGGAGAATATATGTCAAAATATAAATTCAAAAGTAAAAAACAACTGTTATTTAATCACTAACCTATTTTTTAAACTATCAAACATGAACCCACAGTGAACGGCGATCGTGGGAAAAGATTAGTGCATTTCTGGCACTGGCATGTCTACCGGGTACTTTAAGGCCTTGCTTGACCCCTTGGGCTTAAAATGAACCGATTTTGTTTTTATTGCTTAGTTAGGTATTCAAACTTTATGCTGGTGACAGAAATAATTCGGAATTCTAATTACAAACAGTTAAACTTGAGCATATAATTTTGTTTCACCATGATCATGTATTGAGCTTTATGGCCTATTTCTGGTATTTCATTTTCTACAAAACTGGAAATGATTGAAGGTTCAAATTTCTTCCATTATAAAGAGCACAATGAGATCTAATAAATAGTGACTCATTTTTTATAACTTCGTCTTAGTTTTTCTTTCAAATGTTTTCTGAAAATTGTATTTGACATTTTTATAAGAATTTCCAAGGTGGAATAAACAAAAAAATCCACTGGGATCGTTCTAATCAAAATTTCAAAAACATGAGGCACGGTTTACTAGTTTGATGACAATTCTATTCGGTCAACTAATTTATCGAGTCTTATCGTTATTGCATTTCGAGAATTTACCCATGAAAAATGTGGTCTGTTTTTTCAGTTGAAATCGACTCATTTTGCAATATTTTTAGAAATAATCATGGGATTTTCACAACATTAACATAAATCAAGCTTTCCTAAAATATATACGTAAATATGGTACGGATATTTATTCTTCTACATAACAGACTTAATAGAACGGGTGTTCTGAAAATCGACCAAGGGGTCCAGCAAGATCTTAGGTGTCTGGGTTTCGTTTCACAAAGTGTTATTAGCTTACGTTGAACGTAGTTGTCGTGGCAACACTGTGTCATTAAAACTGGTCGTCATGGTAATTGTGTTTTGGGTAAGTCAAGATTGCTTTACGAAACCGGGAATGATATACTCTGGTTATGTTTTAATCGCGGCCATTACACTGATACTTGTGGTACATAATTAAGAATAGGTGTAATCAATCGGTCACTAAGTGCACTGTGTCACAACAAACATTTTACATTTTTAATTGATAAATTTAGCACACAACAAAAAATCACATGCCTTCAACCCAGGAAAAATTAGCGGCGGGAAAGTATAAACTGGTAATCACGTGTAAGAGAAGCGATGACTCCACCCACAGACATTATCAGTCTTTACATTAAACTATCCGAAAATTGATCCGGACAACAACAGCTCACACCAAACTGTATGTTACGGGAAACCTGTCACACATGCTCGAGACACAATAAAGAAAAAGAATGACAATACTACGAGTAGCACTAGAATCGACATAAAGTACAGGTAATTTGAATAACAATACATCTGGAATTATATTAAACTCTACATAATATCAACTGGTACAAATCGATTTATTTCTTGGCCAAATTAACGTTAGCTTTCCACCTTTGACGCATAGTTGTATTCTGTCAAGTAGATACAAAAATATTATGTAAACATTACTTTTCAAAAAGGTAAGTTATTGTTACGCTCTATAGTTCTAATATAATGATAAGTACAATACCTTTTAAAAATGGCTGACCAGAAATGTTCAGGATTCAACAATAGTTTTTAAGACATACTGTTTACCAAAAAATGTCTCAGTTTAAGATTAAAAAGAGCGGTGGTAGATTTCTATCATAAATAGCAATTTTGCTTGTTTGTTTGTTTATTTGATTGGTGTTAACTTATATGACGACAGACAAAAATACAGGACATCACAAACAAATCTGCTTCCCGTTAACCTTTAGCTCTGTGAACACCAGGGTAACAGAAAGCAACCTCTGTTCTCGCCTCTTACGATCGACACAGGAAGTCGACAGAGGAAGCCGATGGAGTATTCTGCAGGGCCATGGCCCACCTGCTCCCTCACAGGAATTCAATTTTGCTGTGAGGCGTTTATCATCATACTCAAGTATATTTTCACTTTACGTCGCTGTTAATTGTGTGTGAGTGTGAGTGTGTGTGTGTGTGTGTGTGGATGGGTTGGGGGACCCGTTGAGACCGATTTAAAGTGTTCCACTTTATATATGACGGTGGTTTGTACAAACAGCACTGGACATTAGCACACAAAATGTTAAGTTTTTTGTTTGCTTGGAAATTTAGTCTTCCACAAAAACCAAGTAAATACAGCATATACCCCAAACCCTGTAAAAATAACACCAAATTTTCCTTTTAGAAAGTGGAAATAATGCTATAAATCAGACAAATAGATTTACATGTTACCCGAGTCTCACGGAATTACACATCAAAAGCACCACAAGGACCTCATGTTGTCTGACATAAATGCAATGAGAAAACTGTGCAACGAAAACAGTCTCCCTTCTCTATCCAACCATCTGGACATAAGGGAATGTAACAATGTGCATTTAAATTATTAAATGTTGGATACAAGTCACCTACCTACATGTATTTTATTATTCATAAATAAAAACTAATTCAATAAATATAAATATTAATAACTAGTTTTAAAACTTGCCAAGCAATTGGTAATACATGTTACATAGTATTGAGCATAAATCATTTTAAATCATCTTACTATTTTATTTTAATGAAATAGTATTTACTTCGAACTATTGAACATTATGAGACATAAAAAGCTGCATTAGGTAGAAATGATTGTATTTCTTTGGTGCAGGTTTTTAAATAACCTAGCAATGGGTTTGTTTGTTTGATTGGGTTTTCACGTCGTTCTTATAGGCATTTCACTCATATGACCATACATTGTCCACTTCACTTCGCTCTTTGCCTAATTACCGTAGAAAACCAGGGGAATAAATCGTAAAAACCACCCCTGCATCATATACCTGATGGTCTACAGATGGATTCAGTGAACGGTAAATGAAAGTATGATTAGTAAGTGCACACACTATCCACTAAGGCAAGCCTGCAAGCGGAATTCTGAGAGGAAATGTTGTTATATACAACCCTACAGTGTATAATGGATTAGCTTATGATTGGTTGATTAAGTGATTGATTGATTAGACTTCAACGCAAAACTAAAATATATTTCACTTCAATGACAGCAGGCTAGAACCACCCTGTACGCCACAAACAACAAAACAAGTCATGACAATCCCAGGACGCAATGCAAATACATCACACATCAGACCAGGCTCCAGTTGCCCCTGAACTCCAAGAGCATGTGGTGAAGAAACAAAAATATATAAACATATGTTCCCACCTGTTAAAATCCAAGTCATTATATCACAAACATTTGTTATTATTAAAAATATACATGTATACTTTACTGGCAAATAATTGTTCTAAACTAAATAAATATTGCACCAAAGATTTTTAAAAAAACAACACGCTTTATACAAGGCACATGTAAGTCAAAGGTTGTATTAAAAAAAACAATAAAAGGCACTCTTGTCAAAAGTTATAACATGATATCCTTATTTGATTACATGTTACCGATTGGATGCAGGATAACATAAATTAGAAGATAATATCACCAATTAACGATATCATATCTATTATCTTAGTGGAGTAAACTTACGACTCCAATAAATTTGTTCGTTTGCTTGTTTGAAAAACCACCCCCGCCATTGCCGGAACCACAACATGTGACTTGCTCATATACCAAATGGTCGACAGGCTGACTCGATCCTGTGAACGGTACAAAGAGCAGGTTAAGTTTAGTAAGCACACTCTCTACCACTAAGCCACAGCAGCAGGCCCGACTCCAATAAAAGATAAACATGGATGCATGGTGATTGGTGGTTCAATATTACAGTTGATTTTGAGATCAATGTCAAGAAGAAAACAAATTGTTTAGATTGTTTGATTAGGGTTTTACCTTGTACTCAAGGATATTTTACTTATATGATTGACTACTTCACACTGCACCTAGCCATTTTACAGTGAAAAACCTCCAAAAAACACCCCCAACGATTACCGGAGCCAGAACATGTGACTCACTCATATACCTGATGGTCGACAGGTGGACTCGATCCAGTGAACGGTAAATCGTAGCAGGTTGAGTTTAGTAAGCGAACACGCTACCACTAAGAAGTGGCCACGTGCTCCAGGTCAACAGAAGGTATTGATCATTTCGATGACAAGTATGGGATAAATATGTAGCAAACAAGACTAAATCAACCTGCAAACTTCAGAGAAATCGGAATTACCCACTGAATATAACATTATTGTTAAATGTTGCTTAATCACATCTTCTAAAAATAAAATTTAAAACTATTGACAAGGATTTTTAACATTCCACGGAATATTGAATCACCAGTATGCATTCGTGTGTTCTTTTAATTATCTTCACTTTGTGAAACTAATCAGTGGAGGAACACTATAAGTTTTATCTGTAGTGGGATATACGATATCTATAATTGGATATGTGATATCATCCATTAGATATTTGTTACAACAGTTTCTTGCATAAAAAGGAAACAAAATATCCCCAACTGATTTTATGACATCACTAATTGGATATGTGATTTCACCAGTTGGATGAATGATATCACCTGTTGGATACACGATATCACCAATTGGATACATGATATCACCAGTAAATAATATCCCTAGTCGGATACTTGTTGTCAAGATTTTAATATTACTATTTGCAGGCATCCCAATGTGTCATTTCACTAAAGCACCATCAATAATTCGTATTTTAAAAAGAGCAAATTCAATTACAAGAACATGGTAAACAAACAAAAGTGTAAAATGTAAAAAAAACCACAACAAAAAAATTCATAAAAAATTGTACACGTATCACATATTACTAGTTGATGTCTAAATATATTTCAAGAAATATCACCACAGATCAATTCACCTTCGTGGTTGATTGTTTTACTGTTGTTTTTTAACCAGACAGCTGTCATGAAAGAAAAAGGTGCAGGAATGGGTTCTTTCATTATCAGGAAAAAAAACCTAGAAAAAGTCCCATGTCAATGAAGAAACAAAATCGAAACGAACAGAACCTTGTGGATATACATTGAGCAGTTTTTTAACCCACATAAATATGTTTGTAGAAAATGTACACCATCAGAGCAATAGAAACCAAGCTTATCTGGAAACATTGGTACATTGGCTATTTATTTTCTGATTGTTTGGCATCATACTCAATCCTATTAACATCATACATACACCAGCTCTAAGTATTGTATTGTCATAATGTAGATGTGAGATAGTTGCATAGTAAACAGTGCTCACTGAAGTCAGGAACTCAGGGGTTTACAAAAGGTCAAAGTCTGGATCATCCAATAAAAAGCCAGATTACATATGCCTGCAATAAATACAAGTACTTAACTTAGCATGGTAGTCATAGCAAGTTCCCTGTTGATTACCACCAATGGCTAGAAAGCAGCTTAGTGATTGGTCAGGCAATCAACAATAAAACGCCATGCAGCTGACCTAGATCTGGTGTCTACCAGATTGACATTGTACTTGGTATTATTTTCATAGAAACAAATTTGTACTGCTGTTCCTTTAAAGAATTATATTCTATTTAGGAATTTCACCAGTGAAGAACAAAACTGCGCCATTTGTTGCACTACTTTTGTTGTCAGGCAACATCTTGTCAGAATAGACCTCAGCCCAAATCGGGCAGAATTCACTGACTACGCCACCCCATTTCCAACCATCAGGTATCCATAAACTGTGCAGTCCCTCGCGGACAACACCCGTATTTCCTGAATAAAAACAAACAAGACATGCCATTTTATTACTTTTGTGTCATTTACAAATATTTTATCAACAATATTTTCTTCCTTTTGACACAAATGTCCTTGATGAAGAGTAGACACCACATTTGCTATTTATTTATAGTTTTGTGTCATTTACAAATTAATTATCAACACTTTTTTCCTAATTTTGTGATAAGTGCCTAAGAGTTAAACTAAATACTATATTTCATTCAGAAAAAATTCTAACCTTATTTGTTTGTTTTGTTTGTTTGTAATTTTGATAACATTGAGAACGTCTTACTTAAGGGTATTGCCAGTGCAACCCTATTTCATTTTAATTTGTTCCGGCAGCATATTGTTTATGGTGGAACAAGCATCATGAGACAGTACCTTCAAATAAACTGGTTATTTGTTTGAGTTTCGTGTCATACTTAAGGTTCTTTCACTCATATGATCGCATTCCAGTTTAGCTGGTAAAAATAAAATCGGCCAATATTGAATGCACTGGCAACAATAAATCACAATACATGATAATACAGATCAGCTTTGTGTTGTACATTGGAATTCAGTGCACTACGGCAGCATGGTTGTTTGTTTGATTGGGGTTTAATGTCGTACTCAAGGGTATTTCACTTATATGATGAAGAATTATCCATTTCACACTGCAACTAGCCTGATTACGGTGGAAAACCAGGAGAAACCCTTGTAAAACAACCCCTGCTATTGCCAGGCCACAACATGTGGCTCGCTCATTTAAAATAAAGTAAAGTCATATATCTGATGGTCGGCAGACGGACTTGATCCCGTGAACAGTAAATCAATGCAATTAAAGTTGATTTTGTTTGATTGGTGTTTAACGTCGTACTCAAGGGTATTTCACTTATATGACGACGGACAAAAATACAGAACATTACAAACAAATTTGCTTATCGTTACCCTTTAGCTCTGCGAACACCAGGGCAACAGAAAGCAACCTCTTTTCTCGCCTCTTACGATCGACTGAGGAAGCCGAGGGAGTATTCTGCCGGGTTGCGGCCCACCCGCTCCCTCACGGGGAGCAATTTAAGTTGAGGAAGCGCACTCACTACCATTGAGCCACAGACGTGGGCCGAAATAATCAGAAGATAGGACCACAAAAAAAAAAACTGATCAACTTCATATTGCACACTAGAAATCAGCGCACTAGGGAAACAGGAAGCTCCTTTCCTGTGAGAGTAAACTGATGACCTGTACTGATTAACTCACCTGTGAGACAGACAGCCATGTCTTTTGCCACGATACCCCCAGAGGCTGTGATAACCCCTGTACTGGGACTGCTCGAGGGAGAGCCAGGGGTAATCTCTTCAGAGACACACAGTTTGTAAACGTTTTTGGCACCCATCATCTTATCTGGAGAGAGAATTATATTTTATAAATTTATTTTTTATAACTATTCAGACAAAACTATAATAAAATATTTACTGGCAATATTAGTCCATACTTATGGTAGGTACTTAAAGTATATAGTGCAGTCAATTTTGAAGTAAAAATCCAACAATTTGACACATAGCAACTAAAAGAAAGATAAGACTTTTTGCACATAGTGAATTTAAAAATGGAATCATTCACCATTATATTTGTTTCTTAGATTGATGTTTAACATCATACTCAAGGGTATTTCACTTATATGACAACGGATTGTCCACTTCTCACTGTAAACAGCTTTATTAAGGTGAAAATCCAGGATGAACCTCGTAAAAATCACCCCTGCGATGGCCGGAGCCACAAAATGTGGCTTGCTCATATACCTGATGGTTGACAGGCGGACTGGATCCCATGAATGGCAAATCGTAGAGGGTTCAGTTTAGGAAGCGCACTCACTGCCACGGCTGTGGGCCCTTCACCATTATAAAAAGTACATTTATGATGGGACTATACACCTTTGGCGCATTACTCATGTTAACTGATCAATGCTTTTATATCACTACGCAGTAAATTGTAGTACAAATTTTTCTTTTGTTTTAGTTTCTCAACAGAAAAATCTGGCGTAAAATATATTATATGGGAAGCGGAACCCCACACAACTTCGACGAGATATGATGCCAGATTGTCCACTTTACAATGTTTTTTTGTCTAATTATGGTGAAAAACAGAGAGGAAACCTCATAAAAACCACCTACACCATAGCGGGAGCCCCATCTTGCGTTTCACTGATATACCTGATGATAAACAGACGGACTCAATCAAGTGAATGGTAAATCAGAGTGGGATTAGTAAACGGACACTCTACATGGGCCTATGACCACAGGACAAAGTGTTTAGATGTCATATTGCCATAGAGTGGGCCTCAGGAGAACAACAAAACAAAATGTCCCCTACACTTGTACATATCTACATACCTTCTGCAGGTTGAGGCAGACTGCCAAGGAAAAGAACATTATCAGTTTCTACAAAATAAAGGAAAAGTTAAACAAAAATAAGAATTAGCATGGCTTGTGTGTTATAAAAGTAGATTGCCTGTTTGTTTGGTTTAAAGTTGTGCTCAAAGGTATTCCAATGATATAATGGTGCATTGTCTACTTTATACTGTTCCTTGCCAAAAAATTAGCGGAAAACTTTGAGGAAACCTTGTAAAAACCACCCTTGTGATTGCCAGAGCCACATTGTGTGACTCACTCATGGGCTTAGACAGAAATCAAAAGTATGGTGTCCAAAATGGTCATTTTGCTTTACTTTTTAGGTAACAGGATGACCAAATGAAGCAATTGTTCAATTCAGGGTGTACAGTTTCACGGGTGGACATCTGTTTGCATAAGACCTTGGACTCCCTTATCCTGGATGCAGAAATACAGGTTATTAATGCTGTTAAATTACCTGGATGTAGCCTGTCTATGGTTTGGATAATCTGATTAGCCGACTCCCTCTGATCCTCAATATTGTCACTGTTATCTAGGTCCTGGGGTCGACTGTTCACACACACTAATACAAACTCCACCTCTTCAATCTGTTATAACACAGACAAATTAGCTTCTTAACAACACTGTACACAATTTAATTTCCATTTTTCACCTGGGATTATTTAAGCCAGAACCAAAGGCAAAACTTTTATTGCAAATTTTTAATTTCCCTATGTAGCTGCAGATTTTTTTCCAAGAGTTTTATTACACTCGGTTTACCAGCCATTAGTTTGTTTGTTTGTTTGATTGGTGTTTAACGTCTTACTCAAGGGTATTTCACTTATATGACGACGGACACAATTAGAGAACATCACAAACAAATCTGCTTCACGTTACCCTTTAGCTCTGCGAACACCAGGGCAACAGAAAGCAACCTCTTTT
>JARFOD010038651.1:0-10333 GCA_031763545.1 Mopalia muscosa | reverse complement strand
CAAGAATTGTTATGGGACGGACGGACCACGGAGAGTGATGAGAATAGCCCACAGTCAGAATGACTGTGGGCTAAAAAGTTAAAAGACTGGACAAAGAGGAGGAGGTATGGAGATCTAAAATTAGAGAGGCTTAACAAGATATCAAGGATTTGCAGTATAGAGGTAGGGACCCTTTGTCTGACTGTTATTATTATTCTGATTGTGATATGGACTTTAAACTTGCTTAAGTGAATTCAAAAGTGAAAATGCAGAAAAATATAACACTTCCGGACATAAAGCAGATGCTTAAGATTATTAAAGCTGTGAATAGAAAGCTGGTGGGGATTGGTCTGAAATGAGGACAATCCAATGATTCATGTTCCAGTGATTCGTCTGCATGTGAAGAAGAGTCTTCTGATTCCAGTTATGATGTTATGCTAGATGAAAGAAAATTAATAAGAAAGGCTCACAAAGAAGCTTGGGTATTTCTGTCAAGTCTTCTGACAAGGTGAAATTTCCACAAACCTGGGCTCATTCAGCTTTACAGTATGATTATGTTGGAAGCGGAATAGAGTTGACTTGAACTTGACATTTTCAATCATTAGTGGCTGGTGAGCTTGAGATTATTTCAGGTGGTATATCCAGGGTCGAAAGACAAGGGCGTCTTGAATTCTTAAAAAAAATTGGTGTATTTATGTATGAGTGGCAGGCCATATTGAATTGTTATGCTGCATGGCTGCGACAAATAGAAATAAGACGTAAAACTTGGCAGGACGATCCGTCAGTGCTAGAAAATATCATTTTGGTGACTCGGGTAAAACCTGATTTATCCCATGCTGCACGTGAGAACAGAGACACTAAATATGAACACAAAGAGAAGTATAATAGTTATGGTAATGATAAAATTTTTTAAAAACCTGAGGTATGATTCTGTTCACTGTACCAAAAAGAGAGTTGTTTCCGATCCTCTCTGCATTCGGCTTTCATACGAGGAAGAGAAAGACAAGTTATTCATGTGTGTGCTATATGTTGGCTGAGAGATCGAGTCCAGCGAGCCCACCCGGAGTGTGACCAAGTTTATCCTTATAAGAAACTTTCTACTTAAGGACTAGGACCTCATTCAGTTCTCGATCCTGAGACGGCCATATTTATTCCGGAATATCTAAAGCGGCCCATATTTATTCCGGAATATCTAAAGCGGCCGTACACTGACTTAACTGATCCGAATGACTGGGTTATAGGTGAGGAGAATTCATCAGGAAATGTTGATCATGATAGTGTAACTTGTGAATGTGTAGAAAATAAAACAGAAATATGTTATGTTGTGGCGCCGGACACAGATGCGGACCATCTTGACAGTACGTGTGGTAGTATTAATGTACATAAAGCTCTTGGAGAGTCAACTGTGGATCCCATTGTTGAATTGCATGATGCCTGTCACAAGTCGGGGCAATATAAATGAGAATCTGAGAATACCCTTAAAAACTCCTCAATATTTCATACTGGCGAGAGCTAGACGTATGAAGACAAATTGGTGTGTGAATTACTAGAGTCTATATTTCAGATTGGATTTAAAGGGACGACGACGTGCAAGTAGGGTGAGAAATCACTGTGGTGCTAGACAGTTTCCTGTTGAAGTACAGAAATATCTTAACAAAGAAGTCAATCTTGATGCTATTGTAGGGCCATTTAAATCTAATCCCTTTCAAACCCCGATGACAATATCACCATTAAATACGGTTCCCAAGGGTGAAAAAGATCGTTGTGTTATACTTGACCTGCATATGCCTAATAATTCCTCTGTTAATGATGGCATTGATAAGGATTGTTATTTAGGGGAACCAGTATTGCTTCAGTATCCTAATATTGATAGCCTTGTTGAGCTTATCAAGCCTAAAGGAAGGGGATGTATGCTCTTCAAAAGGGATTTAAGACGGCCTTATCGCCAGATCTACGTGGACCTGGGTGACATTTCCTTGTAAGGCTATCGCTGGAATGGGAACATTTATTTTGACACGGTTTTACCCTTGGTCAGCGCACATCTGTCAATGCGTGACATCAGCCGTCAGCTTAATGTTACGTCAGAGAGGCCATAGTTGGCTTCATTTTATCGGTGACTTTGCTGGAGATGAAACGCCGCCTGCAGCCAACGAGTCCTTTGTGGCTTCCAAAGAGATTCTTGATTTGTGTGGGCTTGTCGAAGCCTCTGAAAAGTTATGTCCACCATCTACTCAGATGAAGTTTCTGGGAATTTTATGTGATAGAGAGCGACTTGTGTTGGAATTGACCCAGACAGACTGGAGAAAATTGTAGTGACAGGCCACACTACGAGTTATCCATTCATTAACTAAGTCAGCTCAGATCTCTCCTAGGAATTTTACATTTTGTATCATCTTGCATTAGACCTCGACGTGTAATTGTGTCTAGAATGTTAAATTGGCTCCGCACTTTGAATTGCGACAAACCGCCTGAGTCACACCAGATCCCCGAATCGGTGAAAGGCGATTTAAATTGGTGGGGTTATTATCTGAATGTGTTTAAAGGTGTATCCATGATGTAATTCGAAGAATGGTCGGAACCAGACCGTTTGTTTGCTTCTGATGCGTGTCTTGGAGGATGCGGAGGTATGTGTGGACACGCATACTTTCATGCCCCATTTCCTGGGGATATTCTGCAGCAAAATGTGGCTATAAATGAGCTGGAATTGCTAGCCATTATTGTGTGTCTCAAGTTATGGGGTCTTATTACTAGGCAAGCGTCAATTGTGACAACATGGTTTTTGTATATTTCTGCGAGAACTTGAAGTAAGTTTTTACAGTCTTGTTTAAGGGAAATATGTTGGCTGTGTTGTAAATTTGACATGGAGTTATGAGCTAAGCATATCTTAGGTGAACTTAACCGCCTTCCAGATCTGTTATCACGCTGGGATTTGGAGGCTCAATATAGGGACAAATTCCTGTAGGAAATAGGACACGGATAAATGAACTTGTTATTCATCCTCAGGCCTTCAAGTTAAAACTGTTATTGCGGGGTCTTAAAAGAAAGTTTCCTCATTTACCCAATAAGGCATTACCAATTATTTCTCAAATTTTGATGGATATTTATGCATATTTGGACCTATCTTCTCCTGAGGATAGTACTTTTTGGTGTTTATTTCAGTCTGGTGTATGAAAAATAGCAGGAGAAGTTTTATTTTGTGGTCATCGCTTGTGTGCGTTCAATGTGTGTGTAATTTTTATTTTTATTATTTTTTATTATTATTATTTTTATTTTCTTTGGCGATTTCCTGCGGCTTGGCGGGCAATTGCGTGAGTTTCTTGTATGAGAGGCATTTTTGATTGTGGGGATTTGATAGCCCTCCCCTATGTATCTTTTTTATTTTTTTTTGCATATGAGGGTAATGGTTATGTGCATTATTACTAAATTGTGTTGGAAATTGTATATAGTTTTTTATGTGAATTGTACTTTCGTCAACTTTTCAATTAGAAGTGTTTTATATCTTTAAGTCACGTTTTGAACACTGACTGATAATGATGATGTATATTACATTTGTTTTCTGGAAGTTATCTGATACATGTAGATTGGTGTATTCTGTGATATTATGTATTATTGATCATGTATTTTTATGACGGTTTTTCTGCATGGGCTGTTAACAGAATCTTGCTTGGCAATAAATGATAATTTCTTTCTCAACCCTGTGCTGCTGCAATTATACAGACCTGAAATTTAAGCTTAAACCTGTAGTCCGACATATGCCAATACTAATCCCAAGTGGTGTCTTGTCACATGGAACAATTATAAAATGTTTGATTCAACTTCCACAAGGAGTTTTAAGTAAACACACAGAAACCAAATTTAGACGTTACCACCAGGTGGCGCCACCTGTAGGTTGACACACGCTAAAACCAATCCCAAGCGATGTCTTGTCACACCAAACACTCATACTAAGTTTGATTCGAAACCCACAAGAAATTTTCAAATTTAGACATTGCCACCAGTAATCCGACATCCTCCGAAAATAATCCCAAGTCACGTCTTGTAACATGGAACAATCATATAAAGTTTAAATTGAATTCCACAAGAAGTTTTGAAATTAACATACAGAAACGAAATTTAGACTTTTCCACCAGGTGGCGTAAGCGGTAGTCAGACATCCGCCCAAATTATGTCTTGTTACATGAAACAATCAAACTTAGTTTGATCTGAATTCCACAAAAAGTTTTCAAGACAACATACAGAAACCCAATTTAGATTTTGCCATTAGGTCCCGCCACCTGTATGACGACATATGCCAAAATCCATCCCAAGTGCCGGCTTGTCACATGGAACACCATACTAAGTTTGATTCGAAATCCACATGAAGTTTTCAAATTAACATACAGAAACGAAATTTAGACTTTGTCGCACTACAGGTGGCGCCACCTGTAGTGCGACAAACGCCAAAACTAATGTCAAATGACGTCTTGTTACATGGAACAATCCCACTTAGTTTGATTTAAATTCCACAAAAAGTTTTCAGGTTAACATACAGAAACCCAATTTAGACTTTGCCACCAAGTGCCGCCACCTTTAGGTCGACATCTGCCAAAATCAATCCCAAGGGCCGTCTTCTCACATGGAACATACATACTAAGTTTGATTCGAATTAAATATGTGGTTTTCAAGTAAACGTCCGGAAACCAAAAAGTTGACGGACAGACTGACAAACGACCCCATAACATAATACGTCCCGTCATATGACGGGGGTATAAAAATGGTCACAAAATAATTCAACAAGAGCAGCTAAATTTAGTTATTGGAAACTGATCTCCAAATAAATTTATTCATTTCTTCTTCTGAGATGGATGGCACACATCATTGAGGTGTTTTTATTGATTTATGTTGGGATAGAAAGTCTCAAGTGCTTTTGAAAAGAAACAGTAGCGGATAATGACAAGTCAGTACCAGATACAAGAAAAACCTTGTGTTATGACAGCATACAGACAGTAATTGCATCAGATGTTGTTCTACAACACCCACTGATGATACAAGCCTGAGCAGTCTGTGTATATTATGGACGACATGAAACAAATCTGGAGAATAACATAATGGCTAATGTTTTCTATATATACACCTGTCATGTGGTGTACTCTCCAGGTGACATCATTCGTGAATCGCTGAGCCCTAAAAGGGTTTATAAAAGTAAGCTATTTGAATTCCAATTTCTCCAAATTTTTAAATGAAACTAGTTGCAAATCACCAGGTGAATATTGTTCTTTTTTAAAATAAATTTTCTAGGTAACAACAGTTTGGGACTACCTTGAAGGGAACAAGTGCGAACACACAAACACATATTACATCACAACAATTGACAAATAACCGTTTTTTCTGAAGTCAATGGAATTAATAAGTATAAACAAAACGAATTAAAATGCAGCAAATTTGCTGTTGAAAACAACTTCTAAAAGGTCCAGTAACATAAACATGTTAAACCAATATTTAAAAACAAATATTTGTCCAAAAAAGAAGCACATACATTTAACCCAGATTTTATTAGAAGTTTGTGTGAAATGTATCACCTTTGGAAATATTGATTGACAATAATTTATTAAAATTCATTTTTAAACACTCAACATAGATAAATTAAAACAATTTTAATTTTTAACGGAATCAAAATGATCTGTTTGAACACAGTTTCAATCTGTTATGAAGGTCTATGAAATAAGAAAAAGCATTACATGGTCTTCTATTTTACAACAATAAGGCTGACACATGTGTTAAAAAATCTATCCCTGGTTGGTTGGTTTCTTTGGGGTTTAACGTGTACTCTAAAGTATTTCACCTGTATGATAGTCCACACTGCTCCTTGCCTAATTACAGTGGAAAACCACGTAAAAACCAACCCTGTGATTGCCGGAGCCACATCATGTGACTCACTCGTATACCTGGTGGTCAAAAGATGGACTCGATCCTGTGAATGGCAAATTGAAGTAGGTTTAGTAAGCGCAAATGCTAATAGTAAGCCATGGCCATCATCAGAGAAAGCTATTTCTATGGTAATAATAGAAGGATCAGTTGGTGTAGATTGATTGGTGTTTTATGCATGCCCTTATATAACGGTGATGTATCCAACAGTAACTACCCCATTAAAACCACCATAAAATGTGAAGCATTTTGCTCTTTTGGAAAATTATTGTTCCTTAAGTTTTAAGTAAAGCAGCATGCCTATGCTTGAAACATACTGCTGTCCAGCAGAGGGCCAGTTGGGATTGAGGTAGTTGTGATCAGATCAGTGTGAGGGCAGTTGTCATCTGAGCAGTCCTATACAACTTGCAGAACGGTCAACCAATTGGATTGCATTATCAGGTACCAAGTTAAGAGACTGAATGGGGTAAAAATGTAATGTATATGGCATCCATTTGATCAACATCCAGACAAAACTTGAATACAATGTCATGATTCCGTCAAAAGTAAAGACCATATAATTTTTTTGTGGGTGATTGACTAGTTGCTTGCTATTTTATATACCGTATTCCCTGTAATGCCTAACTGCCGAGTGGGTCAAGTTTCAATGTTAGCACAAACCAATATCAATGTTCACAAAGAAGACTACTTCCAAGGAAGTAAGTCAAACAAATTGAGGGTAAACAATAAGTTGTGAGTCAATATCTGATAATTTGGCCGACAACAAACACATCATAAGAATAGAGAAAAATTTAAATGACACATAATACTTATTAATAAATGTTTGTTCACTTTCTAATCACTAATATGAAATACTTCTGTAAAAATATCTTGCACAATGTTGGAAAAAGTAAAAGCGTGAAAGTTCTAAAGAAGAGCAATTCTAGTGATTAATGAATGCATGATTAATTGGACAAGTGTTAATCTGGAATGCGTAATGAATGAGGTTGAGTGGCTCCACCATATGATGATTTCGACAAATATATAAACAATGCTAGTCAAATCTCATTTGTCTACATTCGGTTGAGAAAAGTTTATATCTTTAAAGAGTAAGGCTGTAATGCTTATGGTCAAAAGGGACTGTGGCTTCTACTATAAATGTTGCAAGAGGTTTAAAAAAATATACAAATGTGAATGGAATATAACTTTGGATTACAATATACAGGGATATAGAAAAGTAAGCTTTAACCTTGATTTGCCAATGAAATGGCGAACTCTCTTGCAGAGCGTAGGGACTGGCAAGATGCTATATATATGGGCTATTCTCCCGTTACGTGTGTGACATTCAGAGTGGATTTTGGAACATCTTTCTATAATACACTTTAATTGTATTCACTAACTATCTCTTTTATGCTACAGAAGTACCATAATGCTACCTCTTTAGTTCTCAAAAAACTCTTTCATTCTACAAATTATTAAACAGACTGTATACCGTAAAAACATCAGCGTTACGTGTGTGACTCTCAAAAATTACTTTTTTTAATCCCAGAGAACATTAAAAAAACATGTGAATTGTCTGGATATACTTTAAAATGATTAACATTATATGAAACTAGAGTGAATGTCTTTGAAAGAAAAGTCCATATGTAAAGATCTAAGGCTTTCAATCATGAGGAATAATTTGTTTTATCTGTGTTACATGTGTGACGTCGTGTGATTTCACATAAATGCAAACAAAGTGTCCAATAATTCTAATGCCTCAAACTTTCCAGATCAGCATCTGCTTGACCTGTGACTTAACTTAACTATTCCTTATTGTTATAACATGCACTTGCCAAATACTGAGGGAACCTATCCTATCGTTGACTAAATGGCCACTAATATTTTAGCTGTTGAGTTGTGTATATCATGGTTACTTGTAAAGTCTTGTGAACATTGAAGATTTGAACAATAATTTGATCATGCTTGCTGATCACTCTTTTGACCTACAAGATTCTTTGCCCTACCTCCAACCCGGGACCCCATCCACTACCCATTTTTGATGGGATATGGTGAAATAAATCTGGGAAAAGTTTTTCCTGTATTTATTAGATAGCATGTGAAGGATTTTGACATAATATTTGTTCTTAAACTCAGACGTTTGTCCTGTCTGTCCATCTGTCTATCATTTGCCTTCGAGCTGAAATTAATTTTTTTTTAACAGCTGGCACATTGCGACTGTACATTATCATAGTGCTCATTCATGTAACATTGCTTGGAAATTTGTCTGTCCGTCCATCTATCCGCCATTTGCTGGGACTTTACCCCCTGTTATGTTTGATACTAATAAAAAGCAGAGCAGCCTAGTAATATAAGCCCATTTAAATAAAGCTGTCTTTCGGTTTATTAGCAAACAAAGTTAAAAGAAAACTGAATAAAATGCTTGCCTACATATATGTATAGTAGCACTCTTATACTGCAACACAAGTTACCTTAGTATGGCTTTGCACATGTAGTAGAGAACTAAATTAGTTTTACATTTGAACTCATCTGTGAAATGTCGGCCTGATGACATTTCATTTCTGAACAAGATGTGTTGCTGTTGGTTCACTCCATTGGCACTGAGAGGGTATGTCAAACACGTAACAGTCACACACGAAACATTTTGTTATGTGTGACTGCCTTTTTCATATAACTTCCTGCATACTTAGTGGAAGAAACTCCAGAAAAGGTCTATATGCTAAAGTCCCCTGAAAATCTCTTTTATAAAAGTTAATTTTTTTTTTATTAACAGATAATTATACTGTCTAACTTAATTCATTGATCTCAGTGTTATGTGTGTGACTATTGAAAACCAGGTTACCACAAATCCCCCAAAATTAAAAAAGCCAGTATCATATTTATAATATATCTTTTTTTCTACATACAATAATAATTCCAGCAGGTTGTGACATAATCAAGTAACTGTTATACATGAAAGATATCTTATATTTGTTAAATACAATAAACAAGAAAAATATGACAGGGTTCCTGAATAATGTGCCAAAAAATCACCTCTCTTCACGTCAACTATAAAGTGTAACACATATATGGTTTATGTTTCTGAAGACCACAGACATTGACTTTCCACATGTAGCATAAATAAATTGACTTCTTACATGTCTTACTTTTTACCATGGTGGATAACTATTAGGAGAATCGCCCTGTGCCCGTTTTCAAGCAAAATTAGAAGACATTGTGTTTAACAAAAATGACTTGATTTCACTCTTTAATATTACATTTTACAGCTGCTATCCAAACTTTTAAAAAAAAACTTAAGTACTCGGTACATGTGAACCAATATCTGTAATTCTGTAGAAAGTATTATTATAACTCGAAAAAAGTCGTGTTTGGGTAAAAAAAAATTATCTAATGCTGGATTAGAAAAAACCTTGTATGCTCGGATATAAGATGGCGTCCAGTTGAAGGAAGAAAAGTCGATCAGGACTCTTTTGGTGTCTCAAACTGCAAGGGTACTTTTCATTTACCCCATTGTCAACCATGTAAATCTATCAAAGAGATGTTAATGCTTGTCTAGTTTCAATCATGAAGGAGGGAGACTCTCAGGAGCTATATAACACCATAGTAATGAACATGCGCATTGGCTACTATTGAGTTCAACAGTTTTCCAGTATCTTTATGGAAACGGACGAATGAAACATCACCGAGTATCTGAACTGGGCCTGGAATAGACCGAGCTACATATCCCTGAATATTGTAATCCCAGGTACAACACAGGATGTCAAGGCTTGGTATAAACTCGCTGATTATGGAACATGTTTGAAGATATCTTCAGAGGAATACATTATGTATGTTTGTATTAAAGCACATCCTCACAAGGCAACATGAGTATGTCTTTCACTCACAGCCTTCTATTCAATCAGTTCAAAAAGGTTCAATACCTAGCACTCCGCCCACTCAAATTTATTTTAGGGATGTCATCTTACACATAAAAATCCTCGCACGTCCATAAGAAAATTTTCAAAATTTTGCATAAACATGTGTTTACTATGCGGTGCAATTGTGAGTGGCAATGTGGGAGGAGTTAACCGATGGAAAGCCGAGGTTAATCTCTCCCTGTATTCTGGTACAGTCTGGGACTTTAACAGTTCCATCACCAACAACTCATACTGCTTCTACAAAACAGCAAAACACAAAAGGTCAAATAAAAGTTAATACAAAAAAGAGATAAATGTTGACTTGTAGATGTATTAACATAGACATTTACACAGCCCATACATAAATGTCATGAACATGGTTTAATACATGCTCAAACATTAGACAATAGCCCAAATAGAAAAGAAACATTTCATAGCTCTGAATGTTAGAAAAGTGACAATAAAATTAACAAGAGTTTTAGTAAACCCAACATACGGCCTCTTGGGGTGCTCATGAGGTGACCATGGTAACCCAAGACCTTTCAGACAATGGCACTAACATGCCATGTTCTAAG
>JARFOD010038640.1:0-10333 GCA_031763545.1 Mopalia muscosa | reverse complement strand
CTGCTTTCTAAATATATATGATGTTACTATAATCATCCTTTGGAAATACCTGAAAAAGCCACGAAAAGATAAGAGTCGCATTTTTTACTCCTGACTATCGATAGAGTCCTTAAGGTCAGACATAAACATAGCTACACGAGCTTGCCATTTTTATCAAAAATATAATATGTACTTACCTTGTGACCAGACACAAACCAAACTTCACACAAACTCAGCAGATGATCTTTGTATCAAATCAGAATTCTTTACTTCATACATGTAAGTACTCTGTCAGCTGAAGATAGAAAAAATAGTTTTAACTTTAAACAAACAAAACTTTTACAGTACATGTACGGCAGGGTTAAAATTTAAATTTGAATTTATAACATGTGAATTATCATTCTTACATACATAGATATGATTCATTGCCGGCTCCATTCCATAGAATGATGTGAAATCTTTCTTGCAAATTAACTACATGCAGGCCTACAATTTCAGCTAGATAAGTAAGTAAGGTTCTATCATTATGTTTCATAGGCTAATAAGCATTGAAGAAACACATGTAATTATTTCTTACACTTTTGCACATGCAGCATAATATACAAGTATATTTAAAACTCCGTTGCTGTCTGTTTTCATAATATTCCAAATTTTTTCTATTTAAAAAACCAAATTAAGACACAGCAATGATTTTAGTATATTCTCTCATTTACAGCAAAACTCCATGAAGAAAATTGTGGATATTTGTTTTCCAAAGATACTGCTGGGTTTTATCAGATACTCTGCCAGAAAATGGTTTTTGTAGAACTAGAATGTGCATTTTTGATAAATTTAAAAACATTTTAATGTAGACACATCATAATGAATCAGGAAAAAGTATTGTATCTTTGTAGTTTGTATACAGCAATGAAAATAAAGGATCAGTGTAAAACTTAGCTGAGAATATCCGCTCTGCCAACTTACTTATCATATTGCCATTATCCTTGCACTTCAAATGTCCAAATTCAAAAAAAAAAGGCAAACATAGATGCCTAATGTTCGGGCTACACGAAAGTCTATGTTTTTATGTCTTTTCTTTATTTCATTATCCTAGTAAAACTGCCTTTTGTGTGTGTGGGCCAACAAACAATTAAACAGGGTAATCTTTACAGTATGGAGCTTCTGTCTTCGCCACTATGCTGACTTTTGTCTAGGACTTGACTTGAAAATGGAAAGAAATTTACAGATTGAAATTAGAATTTCCAATTATTTTTCTCACAAAAATAGGTTTTTTTTTTATCAAAGTAATAAAACGTTGTTGTTTCATTTTGAGCCCAAGGGGTTCAGTAAGACTGAGTGAATACAGAGGAGATCTGTTCGTCTTTTCTTGACAATATACATGTATATATTATGATCAGGATTAATCAAATTCATTTTGTTTTATTAGTAGTATACATACCCTGCAGTAAAAATTATTTTTGACTTGTCCAAAAGTAAATATAAATGTTATTTGATGGCATATCATGGCAACATATCATATTTTATAGTTACACTCTTGCTTGAAAAAATGTTTTGAACACAGTTTAAAATCCTATTACTAAATTATAGAATAGACATGTAAAAATTTCAATGATGAAAAGGGAAATGTTGAATGTATCTGCTGAACTTCATTTTTTAAAATGAAATATCCAAGACTGTATTTTGCTGGTAACTACAACTATAGGCCCCTACTGTCCACCCCTGATTATGTGTAACCCCAAAGTACGAAATGACAAAGAAATAAAAAGAAAAAGATCTGTTTGATTGATTGGGCTTTAGAACCATATTTAAGGTTATTTCACTCATATGACTGCCTCAGGCATGCTGGTAAATCAAATCTTTTGAAAGGACTTCAAGGGCTTAGGCAGACACCCGTCCACCCGTCCAAATGGACACCCTGAAGTGAACAATTGCCTCATTTGGACACACTGGTTGAAGAAACTTTAACATGCAAGAGATAGGAAAACTGTCAAAATTGGACACCCAGTTATTTGAAAAGTGAAGCAAATGGCCATTTTGGACACCCTACTTTTGATTTCTGGCTGCCCCTGAAGGACTTACACATGATTTCAAAGAAACATGTTAAATTTATATATAAACTATTTCTTAAGGTACAAACCCTGTTATGTTGTATTTCTGTCTATATTCACTTTCAATCAATTTCTCTCATGTATATAAAATTATAAATATGTATTATTATTAAACTGAAAAAGACTATTAAATTGCCCGTATATTTAAATAACTAGATTATGACTGACGTGGCACTTAACTGAGTATTGCAAAGTTGTTTCATCATAAATAAGACTAGTTGAATAGTCAATACCTGTAGAGGTATTCAGCATGACCAAGCATAAACTCATGGGGATGTGTACAGACAGTAATAGTAGAGACTGTACAAATAAGTATACCAGCTCACACTGACCTATTTATACTGAAAACTTTTAAATGTATACATGTAATTAATATATGTAGAGAGACAAAAATACATGCAAATAAATTACAAGCACGTGGTTGACTGTCCATACAGTGCATAGTTTAGATAATAACAGATAATGCAGTGGGTAATCAATGGACGTCTGGGCTAGATAATCGAGGCTTTAAAGAAATTATAAGGGCTGATCGTGCAATTGCACTGACAGGGTACAACTAGTACAATTTATAGGGTTAATTTCTTCTTCTAAGCCTTAAGTCACTAAACACTACACACAATGAATGACTAATTTATAACCTACCTGCAATATTTATTTTCAGGCGAATTTCAATTTCAGTTTTTGCAAAGTGAGATGCCTTAAACATTTCAAATCAGATGAGAATTTCAAATAAAACTTTATTTAAATGTCAAGAAATAGAGTAGAAGTTAGATAATTGTGTCTTTAGAATGAAAAGAATCAGATATATGTTTTGAGATATTATTATCCAACCTCCACCATGAGTTGAGATATAGGAGGGACATAGGGCTTAGATGAAGGAACTAGCCTGTATCAGACATCATCAGGATACCACAGACGGCCTCATACATTTTTTAATCTTTATTTAAAGCGAGAGGTTCCCAAAGTCAAATGACAATTGGATAAGAATATGCATTAGATTTGCTTAAACCCACTAAACTGCTATTTTCTACAATTTTTTTTTTTTTCATTTTTAAATAATTTATCAAAGTTGAAGATTAATACCTCGCCCCTAGATTTCTCAGGGCGCAGACATCTTGCAGCTTTCCCTTTCAAGAAACGGCCTGAACTTTCTGAATGGGTTGGAGGTTTACCTGATGAAGTGAGTTGGAGGTTTACCTGATGACATGAGTTGGGCCGGTAATTTGACAAGTGCACCATTTAGACTTGCCGACATGACTGCTACACTGTCCCTACACATGACTGTTAATAAGCGTTTTTATCCAATTTCAATTATATTTATGTGAAAATCGTCCATACGGAATCAGAATGCCTCATTCTGCGGGATTTGCCTTTGTATGTACCACTTAAATATATAACCCTGATCAAAAGCAGTCCGATGGACTTACATTAACAGATTTCCCATGAATCAAGATCAGGAATGTAAACAGAAATTTTTTTACTCCCATCAGAAATTGTAGGCTGTGCTCTTATCACTGTCTTTCTGAATGTTTTGAGGAGAGTAAATCACTTCAGTTCAGAACAAGTCCCACTGAGAACTATAAAAAATATGTGCAAACACTGTAGTTTGACAAGTTGTAAGGAACAACACAACAATATTGGTCACCTGTTCAGCTTTACTGTAGGCCTATAATCTATAAGAGATACTGTCGAGCCAAAGCTGAGAGAAAAACAAAGTCAGTTTTCTAATTTAGTTTTTTAAACCTAAAAACATTGTTCATTTAGGAATATTAAATATCTGATATGAAATATAGATTCCAAATAACTTGTTAAGTTGTTCATTTAGGAATATTAAATATCTGATATGAAATATAGATTTGACGTAAAGGAGATTAACGGCCCACAAAATGCCATTTCCAGTTGTTATTACATGTATATACTTTTACCCCGGGGATTTTTTTTATTTTTTATTGTAAACCACATTTTAAAAAAATATATATATACATGTATTGTTAATTTTCACAGTATTCAACTTAATTCAAATACCACATGTTTCTACATTCAAGTCCGCATTTAGAAAGGTTAAATTTACATTTATATTGATTTTTTAAAAAAATACACAGTACTGTTAATTTGTACATTTATGTATTTGGCAGAGTGTATTTGAATTTAATATTAAAAAAGCAATAATACTGAAGCCATCTCTGTCATTCAGGAATTCTCATGTGATATAATATATACCTCCTAGGAGGTAGCCCAACTCCCATCACACTACTCGCCGCAACATACTAGCAAGTAGAAAATAATGGCAACATCAACTAAATATCTTTACCTGCTTTTTCAACGGTTCCTTACTCAGCGTGAAAAAATTACAAAAAAATTTTCTCAGCAGAATCTGAAAGCTGATATGTTACAAAAATTGTAAGAATTATTTTACAAATTAAAGTGTTTTCGTCTTTGTTGAAGGTTGCCATTTGATGATTTGTCCATTTACTTAAATATCTAAAGCACCAACCATCTATTTACAGTAGAAGCTTTTTAATAGTGAAATAGTGGACTTCTTTTTTCATATCTTAATTTATCATTTTATTAGAATTATGGACTTTACATCACAGTGACCACAGTATGTCAGGTTATTCATTTCACTTCTGAGAACTTGTAACTTTTTCCAGCATTTAAAGGAAAATTTAAAAAGATGCCAATTTTGCTTTCCAGTACTACCGCTGAACCAAAAAAGCAACACAAATATTGTTCTGAAAGATCTGTATTGAAAGCATAGCTATGGAGTTTGAGCAAGGTACTCTCAGACATCAAGTAGAAGATAACAAGATAACAAGAAATACATGCCCTATAACCACATTATCTCTTTATGTCTGTGACTGCACATGTACTTGTAAGGTCCACTGCTGGACTCAAACTTGTGAATCTTTAAACTATGTTAGTCTGTAAATATAAATCTATATCAAACAACCCCTGTTAAATTTAATATATCACTTGTCTATATAATTTAATACAATACATTTGAAAATATAACCGTACTTGATTTAAACTTTTAAAAAAGACTGACTTAAAAAAAGATATAAATATTTATTATGAAACTATCATTTTCTTTTAAACAATCCTTTAAGCCATGGTATAAGTAGTTTTTTCCCCAGTTGATTTACCTTGAGTAGGTAGACCTTGTGGTTTGAGGTGACCTGCCCCATGCTTTAACACAGACCACTCGTTCCAAATCACAAAGCCTTTTGTTATCTGTTTTATATTTAAATAAGCATAATTTTTCTTTCTTGTAGGGACACTAAAAGGATACATGAACATATACAAAACCTCCTTTCATGAACAGAGCCTTTCTTGCAGCCCTGGCTCAGGTTCCTTCCAACCTGAGTACAACTACAAGCACTTCAAATATTTCAGTCTTTTTTTTTCAATAGCTATTCTGATGCATGTCTTGTTAAAATCACAGTTTTCCTTTAAAGATGAAGGAGATTGATCAAAGAGTTAACTGTTTGGTGACTGTGACAATATGCCACTGCAAACCTAAATTCCCATCCCTCACATAATTGGCCATGGCACCTTCTAAAATTTAAAGATTAAGAACTATGGCAAAAACATATCAACTATCACAATACTATCCCAATATTTATTTGTTTGTTTGATGTGGGTGTAACATTGTACTCAAGGGTATTTCACTTATATAACTATGGATTGCCCACTTCAAACTGCACTTAGCCTTATTATGGTGGAAAACCGAGAGGAAACCTCATAAAAACTGCTCCCCACAATTATCGGAGCCACACCATGTGACTCGCTCATATACCTGATGGTTGACAGGCAGACTCAATCCCTTGAACGGTAAATCAAAGCAGGTTCAGTTTAGGAAGCACACTTGCTACCTCTGAGCCATGGCTGCTGTACATCAAAGTAGGCTTTAGAAAGTGCATTTGCTAACCACCAAGCCAAGGCCGCGGGCCTGGATTGTTATGCTTGGAATAAAACTCTTGGCTAGCGAGGATGCTCAGGGCTAGTGATCTGTAAAATGTACATGTACATCTAATTAATTAGGCCTTAAATGTACCTATTCATAACTCTAGACCTGAGTCTGTGATGACATAAAGTCGATTTTCTGTTGTTTTATTGAGAAGTTTGAATGCATTTTTAATGGTTCAAAATCATATGTCATATTACTACTGAAGTTTCTTTCACTTCACAAACAGAATACATGTGCAAGGAATATAGGTAAGCTTTTATTTTTCAGTTGATTGTTCTTTTAGTTAAAACTAGTAATGATTAAACTGTTTTGAATGTTGATTGAACACCTTTGGAGCTGTGAGTGACACTTGAGTGGGTCTATTGTCTGTGCACTGATGGGGAGTCTACAGCCAATACAATACACACACTCAACGAATGACCAGAGTGGCAATCAATCTGTTCTGCTTAACTTTTCAAACATTTCCCCCTAGACCCATTCGTAATGTTCGAGTTCATACGTTATCATGGATTACATATTATGTATAATGCAATCCCAGATGTGATTAACTAAGACATCGAACTGAAACATCAGGGGATGTTGATCTCTAGAATCACAGTCTTAGCAAGGGACCTGGGGGCTGTTGTAGAATTGGTCTGTCCCTTTACAAAACGATTACCCCGTCACCACAATACAAACCATAAACCTGTCACTTAAAACCCATATCTAACCTTAATCACAAACCTTAGCTCTAATGAAACCCAATCCTGGCCACAATTTTATCTAACCCTAAAAATAACCCTTGAACTGACACTAAACCCAATCACAAGCCCTAGCTCTTACCAGCCTATCCTGACCACCATATTATAGGCAGTATAGCATTAGCACAATTAATAGGGATAATTTTTCCGTCTTAGCCCTACGTCCTGCCTATCTCAACCCATGGTGAAGGTTGGAAATTGATCCGCTGCTATTGATGGCCTCTCAAAACTTATATCTGATTTTCTCTGATTTTTTTTGGAAATCTAGCTCATTCTTTCTTTGCTGACGTTTAAATAAAGTTTTATCGTAGTTTCTCGACCTTCGCAAAAAGAAGACGAAAAACCGTCAGAAAATAAATATGCAAGTAGGTAAAATTCTAGTCCTTATTTTCAGTGTATCTAAAAAAAATGTCAGAGAAAAATAAAATATATGTTTTGAGAGGACGGCCATAACGGCGTATCCATTTTAAACTTTCACCACGAGTTGAGATAGGTTCCCTGGGACGTAGGGCTAAGACGGAGAAATTCGCCCTATACATTGGGCTCACTGCTTGTTTAGTATGTGCTATGTTATGACCGTGCATGGATTTAACCACATATATGATATCTCCGTCAGCCTCAAACTAAATACATCCTGATGGAAGCAATCAAAATCAAAACAAATACATGATACACACACCCGTCATTTTAGACAGGCTATTTATAAAAATGGTTGAAGTGAAATGCAAAAATTTTGAATTGTAAAATGGGAGAAATAGGGAAATTGAAAATTTTGACAGGCAAAATTACTCAAAATAGGTGATTTATGGCATGCAGATTTACAACCCTAACTAAGTCAAAGGCCCTGGCAGGGATGCTTTCTGAATGGAACCAGCAGTCAAATTAAGCAAAAACATTAAATCCGACATCGAGTTTGAGCTGAGGCTCTTGTCATTAACGTTTCGTTTAAGTTTAGCTGTTTCAAGATGAAACTCACCGGGCTTTGCATGTAGCACTCTCCTATTCCCCTCATTACAAACATGACTGACAGATGACGAGCTCTCTAGTGATTGGAGGAATAAAAGGATGGATCTCTTCTCAGAGGTGTTTGTTACTTTCGATTCCTTTGCATGGAGATTGACAGGTTAAAAATGGCCACGTCGGATGTGGAAGACGAAAGCATCTTGGCAAATATTTTCAAAGACAGCTTTCCAGGTTCACCAAAATATTTTAATAATGGGTTATAGCAAAGAAACTTCAAACTTATGATCTGGGAGCCACGTTTGAGTGGTGCGACAGAGGATAATTTGCAATTGACAGAATCTGAAGTTGTCCTTTTTGACACTTGGAAGTTGGGCTAAAAGTAATCTGCCCATACATAGGCCTAGTCCTAGACTAGTCCTGACGTTTTTTTTTTTGATAATGCCTGACGGCAAAATCAGAAAATAACTCAGAAATTATCGTCTGAACCCCTCGGACTAGGCATAGACTAGTCAGTAAAGCGTAAGACTGCATTGGCGATACCTTGATCTACCATTGACCTACATGTAGCTTAGCTTAGGACTATGCCTCTATGGTATCCTTAAATGAAGTCTTACTTCCCCCATTTTCTTTTGGCCATATATATGTCAGGTATCAGCTAGTCCCGAGATGACTGACAATACATACGCTCCATGTAGCCTAACGGCCGTGTTGTCAACGTACCAGACTGACATATAACATGGTCAAAAGAAAATGGGGAAGGTAAGACATCATTTAGGGGGACGGTATAAAACGCGGAAAATCTGCGGGAAATTGCGGAAAATTTTCGGGAAATTGCGGACTGGATAAAATGGACAGGGCAGGCAAATTACTGAGTTTTACGGCGATTAAAGCACATAAATCACATGTTGGAGTCATACTCTATCTTGCAAACGAAAGATTTTGTAAATTTAAGTCATTTTTTACCGAGATATTGGCTACCAAAAATGCAAAACCCACGACATTATCCAAATGTACGAGTGAACTCGCACAAACATAGAAACGTGTCAGTCACTTCCTTTTCCGGTTTCCAGCATGAAGTGAGTGAAATAAAATATATTTCGTGCCAACAATTATCATTTATCTTGTCTTCTTTCCCCCATCTGGTGAATGACAAAGGCCAAATAAAATGCTCCATATTCTCTCTATCAATTGATGTCTTTGTATAATTTCAGGATCGAACTTTGTTCATTCAGCGGGTATAAGATTTACCCTGGCCACGGCAAGAAACTTGTCCGTACTGATGGCAGGGTATGTATCATGACATTTCACACGCAATGTTAAGAACAACTAAACTTAGCTTCACTATTAATTTGTGGAGATTAAAACTACTTCTATCCAGGTATCGCCAATACAGTCTACTATAGTTGGGGAGGACTTATAATAGTCTTATAAATAAGACCTACATATTAATTTATACATCTAGATGTGTAATATGAATATCTAGCCTAGGCTAGCACAATGTAAAGGGCTAATTCCTCCTTCTTAACCCTTGGTGAAAGTTGAAAGTCGATAGGCCGCTATGGCCGGCGTCAAAACCATTGATTAGTATTTTACCTACTTGCAACAGTTCTTTTTTGACGCTTTTCAGTCTTATTATTGTAAAGGGAGATAAGTTATACGTGTCAACTCGGGCGAGCAATTCAAATAAAACTTTATTTAAATGTCAGAAAAGAAAGGAGGAGTTTGATTGTAGTGATTCTTCTATCCCCTAAAAATCAGAGAAAATTGGATAAATGTTTTGAGAGGCCGACCATAGCGGGCGGATCAATTTCCACCCTTCACCTTGGGTTGAGATAGGCGGGACGTAGGGCTAAGACGAAGGAATTAGCCCTATTCATTGTGCTAGCCTAGGCTTACCTTTTAAATAAGACCTAGATATTAGGCAACACATCAAGGGCCTAGGTCTCATAAGGCTAGACCACAGACACTTGTATCTAGCTAGCTGAGAATTACACCATGTTATTTTTTTTATATTTTACTCAAGCTTCCCACAATGCAGCTGATTTAATGAATATAATCTTATAAAATCATATCGACCACTTACCTTTTGTCTTATTGTCCCATGAACGTTTAAAAAGTTATTGGCTTGTACGATAAACACTATTTAATGGAGTGAAAATGCACATTTCAATAGGTGAGATTTCTGTACAGCAAAGTTAAACATGCTTGTTGTTTTCGGTTCTTTCCGGACAATACGAACAAATAAGTGACGTAATCAGGTCAAAGAACCATGTGACTTAGCTGTAGCTTTCTCAAATTCACTGCAGGAGGGAATAGTTCACCAAGCAATTCTGTTCAGGTTACAAATTTAATATTTTTGGCGTAAATTATGTTTGGAATAAGGTATAATACTATTTATTTATGACACTTTATTGTTTTCATTGAAATATCGTAACAATTTTAGCTGTAACCGTCTAATAGGGCTGTCACGGTTCAAACTTTGTTCGGTTCGGTTCTCGGTTATTTTTTTCGGTTCTCGATTCTTCGGTTCGGTTCAGTGATCCAAAGTAGCAGCCTATAGATATGCGTCAGTAGGC
>JARFOD010038629.1:0-10334 GCA_031763545.1 Mopalia muscosa | reverse complement strand
ATATTCACTTTCTAAAAGACACAAAAATTATTCATTGCTATCAGCTTTGGGAGCTGTGTCACTCTCCTATCAGAGGGATAGTGAATGTACGCTATCTAGACTCCGGCTGACAAACCTTCTATTATTGTAGAAGGCCGGGGGCCCGAATGGTCTAGGTAGCCTGCATTTACTAATGGCGATTCGGTGCCTAACTCTGAGGGTCGTGCATGGGTTCGATTCCCGGACAGGGTTCAACCTACAAAATTTTCTGAACAAGTATATGTTCTAACTAAGAAAGTGTTATTCCAAAATAACGAAAATACTGATGAAGTTATATGGTTAGACCATGTCAGATGATGGTTGAAAATTATTTATCTGTATTTATACTGTGGATCGAACCATTGTCGTTTGACTTTCACGGCCAAGATTCTAGGTGACCTCCTATTCGCCATGTTAAGTTCATCATCCATGAACTGATCGGCACAGTGAGAGCTGCCTACTGTTCTCGCTACACTGGATGTCTCCCGGTATAGAGAACAAGATCCGGCTTTCATACATGGTCTATACTCTAGAGAAGATTATTGGGAGGACACTGCTCTGGAAATCATAGTGCCAAGTATTCGATTGTACACTATTAGAAATAATGGTTGTTTGGGGTTTTTTGTTAGAAAAAGAGAATGTTCTACAACGACAAAACGGTGGTTTGATACACAAAGAAAGAGATAAGTACTTGAAACAGTTACTGTCCCATATAGAACCAAAAAGGGTTCCACCGAGGCCATGTTGAAGAACCATTAGAGCTTAGATCATATAATTAATCGAATTCCTCTGAATGATTAACGTATATCTAAACAATATTACGTCTGAAACCCTCTGCTACACAATAAAATCACTATTAACAAATCGATAATAGCAAATACATATGTCACGTTCTTCTAACTAATTAGTCAGTTTATAAGTCAGACAGTACGGAGAAATTTAAGCAGGTTTCGTTTCTTTTTTAAAAGTTGATACCGCTTTGATTATATGTGGAGGACACAGCTTCGTAAACAAATAATGGAGTACGTGCACTTTTGTTTGAATAATCACGAAGTTGTGTGTTTTGGTGTGAGGTGTCTCACATACCAACATATTTCTCAGTTCGCATGTTTTCTAATATTAGACTGCCAAACACTCTCTGTGTAAATACATTTAAATCACCTTATTTACTGTGGTATTTTCAACACGTCAGTTATATGTCTGCCGTTCATTCATCGCGTTGATTGTTTTTAACCACAGACAATATTAATCGCCACATCATCGCTGTATCATCGAATTACTATAGTCACTGATTAAACAAGATTTGAAATTGGTGCAGGATAAAATCAAATGCGTGGACATTGACAAGTATTATTTTAACTTAGTCTGGAATGGACAAAAGGCTCTAGCTTTTATTCCTTTCGATTTAAATTTCAATCTTCTGCGAGTGTGTAGTAACGCAAAAAAAAATGGTTATGAGTATGAACGCGGGGTCTTTTTGTGGCGTGACCAAAAACTAGATTCACGGATAAACAGTTATAAAGATTGGTCTCTAATTTAAAATCTTGCGCAAAGCTCATTGACAAATAAATTGAGTGTTTAAGGGTAGAAATTTCTTATAAACGTGAATCTGAGTAGATGGGCAATTAGCAGCAGTTATAAAATATTATGTTTTGAGTGAAGAGAAAACTTGCATTATCGCGTAAATGCCAATTTGGTTACTCAAGTATTGTAAACATTTCAGGTCCTATCGTTTTTTCATTTGTAGCACTGATCATTATTCAACAAATATTTATTATAATCGACAACAATAGTTTTGACTCTTAATTGACGAAAAATATTTTTACATAATTTTGAGTTTTTTTATTGAACAACCCATGAATCTTATAACGTAATATATGGCTGTCACAAGAGTATCAAGAGTATCCTCAAATGAATACCGAATTCAATAAATACAGTCAAAACAACTTGAAATTTGTTTGCTTTACAGTTGCCTGAGAACTTAACATTAATGTAAAGGCCTGTACACTGACTGTTTTGCATGTAGCCCATAGCCAATAATGCTTCGGTTAAACAGTCTGCATTATACCTTGTTAGACCTTGATTACAAATCTACAAATGTGATGATAATCACAAAAAGAAAAAACTCAAATTATTGTTACCTTTCTATTTTGAATTAGTTGTCTTGTAATCTTACATCCCATGTAAATTATATCCTCACTAGTGAGATAATCCAACAGTCGTCGCTGATTGGTCAACTCAAAGGTCTAATAGGCTACTTTTATACAAAATTAAATGTGCTCTGTTACGGCGGAGGGTCGTGCACCATAGCATTTGACTTAAGTTTGAATAACGTCTAAATCTTTTGAATAAAGATTAACCAACACCAGTGCATATATAACGACGGATAGCGCTATAATGTCCATTTAGTTTCACTCCCAATGATATGTTTATGATATTAGGGTTATTGTCCTTAAATACAAGTTCAAAATTACAGCGGGGAAAGAACTTCAAAAATAACCCACTGTTGATTAAGAAATGCTTGCAGCTCTTTATCTGACCACTATTTAAAAATATAATAACTTTAGCGGTCTGCACTTTTATTACTTCTAGCAGGTGTTTCGTCAAATTTAATTTTATGCTTTGTGTGCTATTATGTCAGTGCTATTATAATTAAAGTTGTAGAAGTTTAGCTTTTAGAATGATTGTATAGTCTATATGAACTAATTGATCGATCACGAAAAGCAAACAGCGTCGGTCAACATAACTTCATCTGTTACATATACTACATGCATATGGAATTATTAATCTTATACCCATTATATAAATTCAACTACAACTCATAAATTACTTTCTTATTGCTTGATAAATTTTTACCATTCTATCTTAATTACGCAGTATATTGCAATGTTATTTACTACATTAAAACATACAGTATATGCTATCAGCTTGACGTATTTTTTTGTCAACAAAATATTTCTTTTTAAAATATATCACAAAGCGTTCCAAAGACACATATCACAAATCAACTTCTCCATCGGCAGGGCATATAAACAACATTGATAAGAGTTGTGAGCATCATTTGATGGCCTCCCCTACACCGGTACCATTATATGAAATCACACAACGCCAATTATTTGCAAGAGAAATCATGGGAATTTGTAATTCAGATGAGACAATTTTATAGACTGATACTAAAGTGTTTATAATGGTAATTTATATATAGTGAATCTATGTGTATACACATGTACATTGCTTTATGGTTCGGACATGTTAAACGCACATTCAAAACAGAATATCGAAGACATATTCTTTTTTAAGCTTTTAGTGGACAGCTGCTAGGATATAAGTTTCTAGACTATAAATCACACTAGCACAGAGATGCCGATTAATTGTAAAACGATTAAGTATTTCGAGATCTAGATAAACTGCCAAAGACCAGTTTCTAAATAGATCTTATGTTGGGATATACATATAGATAAGTAGCTTCCTCTTACATTGTGAGTGGAGGCCTAAGTGGAATCTGCTTGGGAAGGAAATGACTATTCTGTTTCCAGGTTTTGCCTCTTCGGCACCGTCAATAATCAAATCTGACACATAATGGCCATTTCCCACGTAACAAAGTTTTTACACTATGCAGTTAGGCTATTCACTGTGATTGGTCAAGGATAAAGATGAGGTTTTGTGAGTTACAAACCATTTTTCTTTTAGTAGAGACTAAATTCGGCACTGGCACGATACAGTTACCGCGGATGTCAGCTGTCTTGATCGATATTTGGCTGAACTTACTTTTGTGTATGAATAATTTTTGTGTCTTTTAGAAAGTGAAGTTTAGAAATATTTTCTTTATTTTGGGATAACGCTTCCATAGTTTGAACAGATTCTAGTTAAGAAAGTGGAAACCCGTCCGGGAATCAAACCCACGACCCTCAGAGTTAGGCACCGAATCGTCAGCAGTAAATGTTTGCCTCTTAGACCACTCAGCCACCTGGCCTTCTACCCTCTAGAATGACATAAACATGTCAGAAAGGTAGTGAATGACCGCTTTCTGTAGAATGGCCGATTGACTAACTGGTTTAGGTTACTGGCATTTACTGCTGGCAAGTTGATGCCCTACTCCCAGGGACGTGGGTTCGACTCTCGGATCTTTGACTCAAAATTACCTGAGCTATAATCTGTTCAAACCAAGAAATTAACGTCGTAAAAACTAATATGTTCACTCCAGATACATAAGTTTCACCGAATCGAATTTAAAAAACACACACATGCAGTGGCTGTTACTTTTAAAATGCAGATAAAACTCGCCTACAGAAAAAAAGGAGACAATGACAAGCAAATTAGATCAATCCTTTCGCTGCGGTTTAGATAGATGTAGAAAACAAATTTATGTGTATTTCTGAAGAATCAAACCCAAACTGACTGATCATGTGTCAGCCATGCATTGTGAAGAAACCGATTTTGTTGAGGTCGATCAGATTTTCTGTTAAATTAATCGCCCAATATAATACATATTTTTGAAAATGGAACATCTTGATTTGTCAGCATTTTATAATTTTTTTAAAATATTGAAAAACACCATGAACGAGCTATCTGTTTGCGTAAACCGAGGATCGAACCTGGGCGATTTCACTTCCTACATAGTCCTATGCTCTTCCGTCTGAAATACGGCTAATCACGCCTGTACACTCTCATCTCTGGAATTTAATAGAATCGCAGTTAAAACAACAATAGTGGTATCAAGAAATCAATTGTGAAGCAGTCTAATATCAATTTCTTAGAAGGACGGGTGGCTGAGTTGTCTAGGCAGCCTAGGTAGGTCTAGGTGGCTGAGTTGTCTAGGTAGCCTAGGTAGATGTCGGTGGCTGAGTGCTCTAGGTAGCCTGCAATTATTGCTGGCGATTCGGTGCCTGACTGAGTGTCGTGAGTTCGATTCCCGGACGGGTTTCAACCACCAAAATTTTATGAACTGGTATCTGCTCAATCAAAGAAAGTGTTATCTCAAAATAACGAAAATACTGTTAGTCTTCACTTTCTAAAAGACACCAAAAATTATTCAGTATCAATTCAGTTTGTAAGGTATTTCCGGAAATTAAATCTTTTGTATTTTGTAAAAAGTAGTTCTTATGTATTTCGGATAGTATACTCTGATAATTTCTAATGGAATTGTATTTGATTGATGCAGCTGCGTAAAAAAACTATCATGTATATACGTGTATTTTTGTTTTTAAATCTTTACTGGTGAGAGATGTTTCCCATACTAACACATTTTAAATGTACATGTGCTAATGAAAAATTCATAGCTCTTAATGGGACTGCCACTTACTTTGTAAATAAATTTATTAAGACTTTGTGTATTGTGCTCCGTTAAGGCGTGACATTGATACAGGCTTTTTCCACTGCAGGTATATTAGCTCAAGGAGATTCATTATTCACAAATAACACGTTATATAAACAATTGTTTTACCAAGAGTTGAAGTTGGTTCTAAAGGTTGGTTTTAAAGCGAAAATTGACAGATATCTTCCTTTTAGCTTGCTATAGAATTAACAACATATAGTTTATTATCACTATTTATTTTATTTTGTGAATATAAAATCATTGGGTCGTTTTACTGAAGATCTCCTGAGATAGGACTTTAAAGACATGTGTCGCCATTAGCCTTATTTGTTATACCCTAAAGAGATCTGATGTCCCTATTAATCAGCGGGGTAAGGAATCGTGTTTAATCCATACATATTCCGTTCTGGATATTACAAGAAAAATTCAATTCCGTGGCATTCCATAGCCCTCAGTATTGCCTTTATTGCCAATAGAAACAGCATTTGTTGACTATTTTGTTGATAAAATTTTGAATTTTCCTTTTAACCTGAAACACGTGGAGTTTGACGTCAAATTCCTAATAATCTTGTAATGACATTTTAAAAACCTTACTACTGTTAGACGTTTACCTAAGGGCAGTTTGTTTGAATACTAGCATGCTGTTTTTAGTTAGCACTGGAGAAAAATTAACTTTCCAACATTTTGCAAACGCTTCACATCTTGGTTGTGCTAGTGTCAATAATTGTTGGAATACATTGTCGTCATATAAGTTAAATACTCCCAAGCTTGGCGTAATTCACCAATCAATCAACCAAACAATCAATCCAATAATCTTGTGATGGCATTTAACAACATTACTACTATTTAGGCGTCAATTCCAAAGCAGACCGATTATTTTGAGGGAAACTATATTCAACTGTAGCATTTCACAATCATGTTTAAATTATAGATACAAATTGTAAGTAAAAATTGTCTCAAAGACAAACAGTCCAATATATACAAACCATATAAATTTCAGTCTATTCAGAAATTTCAACACAGCGATTAAGTTCAAGTTAGTATATCTCTGTTAAGAAGTTCCTAGCTTGTAAGGATTTTCCGATGGAAAGTAGTTAGCGACAACATCTTAAGATAAAGATATCGTGACGACCAACTGTCCCTAGTAAACCGTCTGTCTATCAATTTCCAATACGATCATGCAAAGCTACGATGATGTAGACAAATAAAAATATAGACCCCAAAGTAGTGTCTCTTAAGACGAGATTTGGCGTATTCTTCGCAAGAAAGATGAATGTAATTTAGTTATTTTGGCTTCACTTTCTTGGATTTAACAGATTCTAGTTCAGAAAAATTTGCCAACCTGAGTGGATCATAAGAGTTAGGCACCGAATCACCAGCAGTAAATGCGGGCCACTTATTCTAGATTTCCACCATTGTAATTCGCGGCACGATTGGAATCGTCGTGGTGATCCTATCAGATATAATCAGAGGTAAGCCGTAGCAATCGTGTTGTATTTGACATTATATTGGTCTACTTATTCTTAAAATAATTGTGAGTATTTAACAGAATAAAATAAAAATTTAAATTTAAATGATAATTGTGGTCGACAATTGTGGCCCAAAAGGTAATGGTATATGTTATAGCTTTCGAGAAAACAGGGTTGAAAAATTGCCTATCGACAAAAAATGAAATGCTAGAATTCGGGCAGAAACCAACCGGCTGTACACTGACAATGCACTGAATCACAATTTTCAAACTTAAAATCAAAGGACTTCTAATTGGAATTTTTGTATAATTCTTTCACTAAATGCAGGCTAATAATGTGAATTTTCGTACAAACAAAAAAAAATAGACTAATTTTGACCCCGAAGGGGCCTACCATCCTTAACGAGAGAACATAGACTGATTTGTTTATAGCTGTCTGACAGCGTGGTCATGGTAACATACCAGGTAAGAGGCGGTAACATCCTCTGCCTGATTGGTTCGCAACGGTCTTTTATATATGGAGATGATTTCGCTGGCGATAAGGCGGCAAACTCTGAGGGTTGTGGGTTCGATTCCCGGGTGGATTTTAACAAGCATAATTTTCTGAACTAGTATCTGTTCAAAGCATAATTCCAAAATAGCTAAAACACTATTACACGTATCATGGATAAAGAACGCAAGTATTTACTGTTATAGCCATCTTTGTCATTTTAAAACAGTTTACAACACAGTTTTCACAAGACAATTCTAACACAATTTACAAGACAACTCCAACAAATCCCTGGCTCAGCGTTCATTAAATCAGCATCTTTTGAATAGGAATGTGAACAAATTGCCTTGTTATACAATTAAGAAAGCACCGTCAAGAATAGTTGTTGTCATCACCAGTATATTGTTTATTATATATAACTGAGATATAGAAATCCCTGGTCTGTTGAATGTTGATCCCTTGAAAAATATCAATATGGCCAAAGACATATGTTGATGTAGTTGTTATATAATATTTTGAGCAATAATTCAGTGACCTGCTGGCGCACCTAATGGCTGTATCTGAGGAGTGTTAAATCATACGAACAGTCATATAACCTCCTCTAAGATATAGTTCATGACCATTTGGGAGCCAGGTGATTTGCGTAATGGACTCATCCTAGTAATCAATTATTAGTACACGATTCGCAACATCCGATCAATTATTTCTGCCAGGAATCTGAATCATATATATATACAATACGACAAAAGCGTCTGAAATGATTACAAAATGAAACAAAAATCTCTCGCAATACTGGCCGTTTGACCAACAGCACAAACATCTAACGTAACAGCATATGATCACATCCAGTATACAGTTATAAAAGACAATACAACGGCAACTCTTTTTAACAATTTAATTGGATGACACGCTTTTAGACCTATTTAGTACAGTCGTGTATACGCTACTGTGTATATTGTAATAAGACTATTCTGAAAAATAAATATCGAAGAGATGTCGCTTCACCTATCCTTTTCGCTTCGATAGTATAGTGAAAACTGGTCGGCTCATTTGAACCTTTAATTCGAAAATAAAACTAAGGGATTGTTCATTTCAGATACAATTATTCAGAACATCAAAAGTGGCGTTAAATATACCACCAATAAAAAACATAAATTGCTCTTCAATCTGCTAAAGTCAATAATTTAACATGTAATAATGGTCGTTTACGTAGTCTTTATTTTACTCTACATACACATAACGCATCTTTTATATACATATGCAGAAATTTAAAATTGTCTTTTAACTTCTGCTTTGTTTCTAAGCAAAGCTCTCAATTTTGCATTTATTCTTTTGCTTTTATTGTAGAGGAAAAATTACTAATTAATAGAAAAATATACATTTTTGGAGTATAACACCAAAGATCTTTTCGAGATAGACATTTTTCCGCAAATAACACAGGCTACGATGATGAAGACATTATAAAAATCAACTAACTATACAACAAAATAATAATTGAGCTAATATATACATTTTTTGGTATCTTTTCTGTAATATAATATATATTTCCCGTTATACCTATGTGGCCCATATGGCATTTCTAGCATCTTTACCCCTTGATAGGAATAAAGTTTATTGGCGAAAGATTCCATTTGGGGAAAAACACGATTATATAATAGCCACAGTTTCTATGCAGGGAGTCTCTAGTTGACGACAGTCTGTGATTTCCACTGACAAGCCGACCTGGAATCGATTACATTCTATTTCGGTCCAATACATACATACCAAACAACTTACAGTGTATAAAGAGATGTCAGTCCAGTGTTAAATTCCAATGTCATATATCTCTGTTAAAAATGCTGTAAGTTAATTAGAATTATATTGAAATGTCAATGGAATGTAACTGGAGATAATATATTCCGATTAGGAGACCCTGACGATAATCTGTTACACTGTGTGAACTTCTACAGAGTGATATAAAGCGTTTAACCTTTCACACAAGCTTCTCAGTCATGCTGTCTTTATTTGTTCCCAACACAGACTGCTAAATTCAAGCTGACATGAACAGTATTCCTCAATCCTGTTACTGAGTAGTTGGCATTATGTTCGAGCTTAACAGACTGTCTGGTCATACCAGAGAGACCTTAACGGCCCAGACCCGTTAAACTACCAAGGGGACATCAAACCGAAATTAGAGAGAGATCAACTGACAAGTACCTGGCGGGTAAACAAGTTTCTCAGAATCCTAGATCAAAGGCGTGAATAACTGAATATCCATTTCAACAAGAGAACAAGCTGACTGTACAAATGAAATTTATTAAAACAAATGACAATATGCACTTAGAAGATTTGTGGAAAATATATGTTTATTGTTAAACCAATATGTTGCCAACAGATTATACGCAACATATGGTGTAGACTGTGGAAGAAGTTGCATGAATGCAGGTAAAACTGTAATTGATATTAACACATAACACCGTATCATAACATGATTATATAAATCCTACCTGATGTCCTAATTGACAAGGAAACAGCTCCGATGTCAAGGGATGGATTACTCATTTAGTAATGAAACATTATGTTTTCGAACAATGACGTCTTTCTAACCTGATAAATTAACTAATTAACGTCAGAATAATGGCTATGCTTACTCGAATACAAATGCAATACATATGGTTGTTTTTGAAAATATGCAATAAAAAATAATAAGTTTAGGTCGAAAAACAATTGTCTTTACCTTTTATTACATTACAGGCAGTTAGTTTGGATCATTAATTCTCTTTTTATAATCCTGATTGTATACATGTGAAAAGGTACATACAACATGTTAGTAATCTTATATATGATTATGGTTCACACTGTGCACGAAATCATTAGGGGTTCTGAGCCATTTGCTCAATAACTCAAAACTTAATTAAGCGTCAAACTTCAAATTTTGGCAGATAATAGTGCTTGCCGGCGGAGCAGCAGGGGGGCTGAGCATAGTTTCTCTATTAGGTCGCGGAGGCGGCCGCGGCGGCTCCCAGCGGTAGTTCGAGCAGATAAGACTTCACGTACATAAATAA
>JARFOD010038618.1:0-10334 GCA_031763545.1 Mopalia muscosa | reverse complement strand
CACATCTTGAAATTCACTGTGTAATGCTCTCTATTTAATTGAGCTCTATAATACAGTTTATTATTTAATAAACATGGGTTATGACACTTGGTATGTGGTAATAACGGGTTGATTTAATGCTAAAAGGCACTGCCGAGGCGTTTAAAATAGTGTTCAAACACTTTTCCAAAATGAAATTTTATAAGGCAATTCCCTTTCAAATTAACTCATATACGAACGTTATAATTTGAGTCCCATTTCATGTTATGTAGGTGGTTTTAGTTTGATTTACATAGTACTCAGATTCACAATCCCTTAATAAGGCCGCAGCCGTTTCTTAGTGGTAGCTTGTGCTCTTACTAATCTTACTTCGGTTTTCATTCAGTTGTTCGAGTCCGTCTGTCGACCATCACATATCTATGAGCTAATCACTCGAGGTAACTCCAATAATCGCGGAAGGGAGGGGGTTATGAGGGTTTCCACGTATTTAGGCCAGGTGCAGTGTTAAGTGGACCATCCGTCCGCATATAAGTAAAATACCATTGAGTACGACGTTAACCCCCCAATCAATCAAACAAACCAAATCCTTTATGAGGCTACTTTTATTCGGTCTCGTATTTTCAACTCTCCACTGTGCTTTTGTGTTCATTTAAAAGATAACTGAGTAAAAAAATTGACAAAGCCACTTATAAACTAACAAATATAAACTTGTAGTGGGGATTATTTTAATTGACTTTCTAGTCAAAATTTGTTTAGAATTTTTTTCTTCCAAATCAACCCAATACTTTTATATGTATTTTATTTTGATATCTTCATTTGCTGAACATTTTATTGATGATAAATTGATGATCAATTAATAATTCTATTGAAAATAAATAAGAAACCTACGTCAAATTGCGTTTGGAAAATTGTTTTTCTTCTCAAAATCCACATAATACATTAATATGTTTTTCTACCATTGTTCTTAAACATTTCATTGCAAAGTTAAATTGATGATCATAATTGAGACAAACTGCATGGAGTTTAAAGACGATTTCATAAAGGAGATTTCATACAGGCTTTGAAATTATTGCCAATATGCATGCTTTAAAACAATGTGTACTCCTGTTATTTTTCGTCCTTAGACAGTTTCATTTTCTCCTGTTAAGCATATTTTACATCCCAAAGGAACACTTAAACAACCAGGCCGATAGAGATCAGATTGCACCATTAACGTAACCTTTGTTTAAATCAATGAACTCTAATTCACCAAATATTCCGTACAGCTGATGCTAACCAAAAAGGAATCTAAAAAATTGTATTTGTCCTAATGTAGAGGCAGTCAACCAGTTTGTTTATTTCCCCCAATCTATTGTGAAGATAAAATTGTTTTTCTGTGTGTCCAAAACCATTGGAATCAGAAACCGTAGACTGTGGACATTGCGACAGAAGGATTTACTTTAGTTTTACAGCTTTATACGCTTTTCGCCGCTACATATACTTTCGTATAAACTAAAACTAATAGGGCTGAATAGCAATCGAACTGGATAAACTTGAAAAAATTGACCGAATATTCTCCTTATCCACAAAAAGTGATGATAACATTATTTGTCATCAATATGTCTATACCCTGTTAAGACTATGTTAGCTTTCCAGAACAGCGGTTTATTATACGATGAAACTTTTCGATCTTTTAAGATTTTCGGCCCTCTGTCTAAGAGCAGTTTGTTTGGAGAGTAGCAATGCTGCCTTTACTAAACACTCGGAGAAAGTTAACTTTCTGACATAATTGAAATGCGTCACATGCTGATTGTGGTAGTGTCAATTAATGTTGGAATACGCCGCCGTCATAAGAGCTTTAAGCACGGCGTAAAACACCAATCAATCAGTCAATTTTTTTTTCTTCGTTTTTTTATCGTATCGAACATTTCTTAGCAAATACAGAAAGGTTTCTCATTTAGCAGTTGACAGAAATCCATTTAACTTATACCGTTTGGATATATTCTTTAAAAAATACTGACATTTGATTAATATGCAGCGGCAGCTAAAACCTCTTATTCATGTGACTAAATTATACCTCTGGGTCCAGATCGCCAGCCTTTCAGATCGGTAGGGTGTGTCCGATCGATGTAATCATTAGAATTGGGTCACGAGGTCAGTGAGTCCAGTTAGGCTTGTTCAGTTGTACCTAAAGACATCTTAATCGCATCCACAATACGTTCATACAAATACTTTGATCGCATTCGAGGTTACCGCGTACATGTTCTGTTCGACATAGTTACAAAATTATGCAAATTACCAATCCGGACAGTGCCAGTTGTTCGCATTTTATGGGCCTGATTTTGGAAGCCCATTGTTATGTTGTCTGACTATAAGATTAATACCAGTGCTTACGCTCAATTAAATAATAAAAAAAAAAAAAATGGCAGTCCATAGCAAACAAATCCTAACTGGCTGATGTTTTATCAATAAAATAGGCTGACGAAAAACCAGAACAGTTAGGCTTGTTCAGTTGTACCTAAAGACATCTCAATCAGCAATACACAGCGGATAAGCTCTAGTAATTTAAGTCACCCCATCCTTCTATCATTTGGAATCTTTGGTAAAGCGTATGAAAGAAACTCAAGTTGCCGAGTTAATACTGTCCAAAGAAAGTTACGCCTAATACTGTAAATTGAATCTTGTTTCATAATCTACATATAGTTTGTGTTCGGTATCTTGTTAGAATTCATACATTCGGAGCCTTTTATTCATTTGCCTTGCAAGTCGATCATACGTGGGAATTATATTAAACTGCGACGTGAACACATTTCTACGAAGAAAGTAAACACACGCACTTGACCACCATCTGCAGTACGTGGATAATATATTAGTTTCTATCCAGAGCCAATTCTGCCATTACATTTTTTGGGGTGGACGTTTACCATTCGTTTCCTATAATTCTACCCTTAAACAGCATTGCCAATTAACTTAGTTTCTGTTACAATTTTGTAATTCAACATATGTCGTAAATGAAAATTGATCAAGTACATGTACTAGTGTGTTGAATTGTGTTTAACCCTATAGACTGCCATTTAAGCGTTGATATATTGGGTAGACAATCCAAATTGGCATGTCGGTTGTACAAGGGAATATATGCATATCTTTTGTATCCGTCAATGCTTTAACTTTTACAGTTTAAACAGTCGGTAGTTAATTCAACATCACAGACTTGCCGAAAATGGATATTTTATATTTCAATTTAGATTTGCATTGATGATGGTCTGCGAGTTCCACATGTTTTGTTTTTCCACTGGTGATTTGTCTTCTACCACTTTTCATAGACTATTATCAGAATTACCGCAATAAATGGATCAAATTAGGTTAAAGCATGATAGCAATCGGTTAAGGGGAGATTAGGCAAAACTTCGTTGAATGTTGATTCCCCTGCTAAATTGTCTGTTATATGATCGTTTCGTCGTTGATACAGTTCGCACTTTGACGGCATTAGAAGCGCGATACTAATTGGTTGTCTGGATTCAGATGGTTCTAATCGTGCGCCGTGCGTATAAACAGATACATCCTTTAAATGATGGGACTAATAATTAAAGGTTTTGAGAATTTTCATAAACAGCTGCAATTAGTTAATTTACATCAAGAAATATTTTTCAGCCTTTGCTGAGGCATTTATCTTTATAACCATCTATAAGGTTAACCATGTCATCGTAGCAATCTCCATATTCCACTGCTGTTGTTTGTAAAATACTACAACTGATTTGGTTCGTTTAACATGACCACTTCTGAAATTACGATTTAGGAGTTTTCATTTGAAGGTGACTTACAAAGAAGGTATGACACCTTTTCACAAACTCAGAAGGCTATTTTCTTTGAGGCCAATTATAGATTGAGCAAACGTTTTGAGTTAGTTGTCACATTATAGAGACACATTTGTAAGATTGAGCAAACTAGCTTGGTTTGGATAGAACAAGATAGCGACACATGTTAAAATTGATCAAACTGGTTTGGGTTGGCTGAAGCAATAGTTGGCGCACAAGTTTTGAGTTGACTTTAACAAGATAGTAACACATTTTTAAGGTTGAGCAATCTGGCTTGGGTTGGCTATGACAATATAGCAACGCATGTTTAGATTAAGCAAACTGGCTTGATTTGGACATAAAAAGATAGCAGCACATGTTTAAAAGGAGAGAATTGGTTTGGGTTGTCTGTAACAAGACAGCCACATATTTTACATTAAGCAAACTGGTTTGGTTTGGCTGTAACAAGACAGCCGACACATGGTTAGATTGAGCAAACTACTTTCGATTGGCTGTAAAGACATTATGGAATAAGCAAAATATCTCTCTGAAACTGCTTAACGATCAATCTGCTGAGACTTAACTATCTACCATTTAATCATGCTATGTCTGACTTGTCAAGACTCGTAATAATAAAGCCCTGTTTATCTTTGGCAGGAAATGTCTTCAGTCAATATATTATCAAGTCCGTCGTATTACAGAACTCAGTTTCACAAAGCGGAGTCAAGCTATGTCTGTCTCCATACTTTATCGCTAACTAACGATGTATCCAGAAATTAAAGATCCACAAAATCACAGACTATGTCAATTAAAGGAATCGCTGTTTCACAAGGTTCGTATTCCCATTAAATGATAATGGGACTTGCAGCTAGATCAAATTTCCAATTAACGATCAACATAAAACGGGTTATTAACATTTAGGCTCTGGTGTATATGTCTTTGGTTACATAAACGGGATATGCTTGTTTTCTTTGAAAAATTACAACCTTTGCGATTATGGAGAGTTTTTGTTAAAAAGTTGATATGTGTGTCCATATCATTTGGAGTCATCTCGTACAGTTAAGATCTATTATACAGAACCTAAGATCTGGTAACCGAAAGCCAATGTTTCTTCAAAAAAGTCAACGTTATCTAGGGTTTTATCGGACAATTATAGTCTCTTATTGTAAAAGTACAGATCAGTAATTCTGGTATCATAAATATTTTTTCTGATGTGAATAGTTCAATTGCTTATCAGAGTTATTAAAAAATGCATCAGGGACGGACTTTTAATCTTTGTGATTATAGCCTTAGAAAAATGGGTTTCATATAAACCAACCCACATATTCCACCATAATTATTATGTGTATTTTAGTCTGAAATTTGAAGCATTTTGTTTTTTTCGTTCATTTTCGATAAACATTATCTGTAAGGTGTTAACATAATTTCCGTCGATAATTTCTGGACAAGAAAACATCTTCACACTATTATTAAATTGCTAATAACCCACAAAATATGTGCCTCCTCCTGTAATTGAATCTGATCGATATCTACACATATAAGCACAGTGACGCACCTTTAATTCTACAAAATATCAGGTATATGAGTGAATCACACGATGTGCCCTCGCAATCGCTTGGGCGGTTTTTACAAGGTTTCCTACCAGTTTTCAACGGTAATGTGACAAGGATCAGTGTGAAGTAGACAATCCGTCCTCATATAAGTGAAATACCATTGATTGCGAAGTTAAACCCCAGTCAAGCAAACTTTAAATAGCTTGGAAAGCCATACTTGACATGGTAGTCTGGCCAAGGGCAGTGTGTTTCTTAAGAGTAACAATGCTGGTTTTTAACAGGGGAGGGAAATTAACTTTCCAGTATGGTGGAAATGCTTCACATCTTGGTTGTGCTAGTGTTAATTATTGTTGGAAGACACCGCCTTCATATAAGTGAAATACCATTAAACATGGCGTAAAATACAAATCAAACAAACAAATATACATGTGTCCTTAACGTCCGTATGCACACGAATACTATTAATGTTCTTGTTGAATTAAAATGGCGTCAAATTCAGGACCGATAGATCAACCATGATCAGCATATGTTCTCTAACCAAAACGGATTAGGGAATAGCTCCTGCTTGTTTAAGGGATGTATGAGTGAGCAATATTAAGCAAGTGGATAAGTTAATAACATTTATATTTTAATATATCTTCACTTGTCAGATTCTATCTTTTTAACACCAATATATATCTTATTTATCATCTTTTGTTGATGCGTTATGTATAAATTGACATTTACGTATTGTTTTACATCAGCAGACCTGAGGAGAACAGAGATTTCGCACCGACAACTCTGGTTGATTATAAATATGACAAATAGATAAATAAATATTTCTGTTGAGATTCTAAATCATTATTGATTAAAGGAACGGGAAACTCTAGAGTCATGTCTGAGTTAATTGGAATATTTTAAATCGAAATAAGCATGATGTATCAAGGGGTAAAATTTTGAGCGAAATTTTACAAGGTGTTAGCATGCAATATTCCTCTTATTCCAGTCATGTACAAGGGGCAAAGGTTAATTAAATTTGTAAAACAAAATTTGATTTTCTCAAAATTGCCTTAATAATACTCAGCGGCGTGACATCCTATGGTCTTTGTGATATACATCTTACAGGAGAATGTTCACCAGACACATTAATATTGCACTCTTTGACCTATTTACTAAACGTTAAAATTCTAGTGGGATTTACATGTATAAAAGTAATTTGAGAAGGAGCTGTATTGACCAGGATGTTAGAAGAACAAGGGTATTTTATTTAATCGACATCCATGTTTCAGTGTTAGGAATTTTAGGAAATATTCAAAGAATGAAGCATTCCTATCAGTGTATTCTTATAGCCGCATCCACAATACAGTCATACAAATACTTTGATCGCATTCGAGGTTACCGCGTACATAAACTGTTCGACATAGTTAAAAAATTATGCAAATTACCAATCCGGACAGTGCCAGTTGTTTGCATTTTATGGGCCTGATTTTGGAAGCCCAATGTTATGTTGTCTGACTATAAGATTAATACCAATGCTTACGCTCAATTACATCCAAAAAATTGCAGTCCATAGCAAACAAATCATAACCGGCTGACGTTTTATCAATGAAATAGTCTGACGAAAAACCAGACAAACAAAACTAAAACCACAAATACGACCAGGAATTAAAATAAACGACCAAGGGCTTGTGGGTTTGGAAATAATAAATCTCAGCTAAATGAATGTTCTTTCTTGAACAATTTGTCTATGTAGTTTATATTGGGAGTGTAAACTGCTCCACAAAAACAGGCAAACTTCAAAAAAAGATTATGGGTCAGAACCCCCATCCAAAGAGGTAATCGATTAAGCCAGGCTAGAGAAATGTTATGATCCTCTTTATTCGGCCATTACAATGCATTTACTATATCAGGTTCAGGACATCAGATAATCAATCGCCAATTAATGTCAGTAAACAATTATAACTAGCCAAATTATTGAACAGTGTTTATTGACCTCGCCGACTTTAAATTTTTAAGTACTTAAAGTGACAAATAACACACGGTCTCTGCTTCTTAATAAAGGGCAATAAAATCAAAGAGCATGGTGATAGAGTTGGTTAGATCGCCCTACATTAAACTAGGGTAACGTAAAGTGGAAAGCTCAAATAACAGGATGGATGTAGGCCAAACATATCATAGCCTTGCAGTTACGTCGCATTTAAAAAAAAAAAAATTGTTAAAAACATCACTGCTGTTGACTTCACGAAACAATCAAGGCAGCTGACTGGAAAGAAACGTAAGGAGAATCGATAAAGTTTAATTTGTCCAAATGTGGAAGCAATTTTACCGTTTATTTCATTTCCGCTGTTGTAATGTGGAGATAAAATTAGCCCAGTGCGTGTTGATCATAATTAGATATGGAGACCGTTGTTAATAACGTTTGATAAAAGAGGAGGAAGCTTGTATACATATTTTTGCTGTTACACGCAATCATGTAAAATAAAGTTACCGGCTCCGAGCTAAAATCTAGTCATGTTATTACCGGTAGCTTAATTTGAAGCATCTTTTTATATTTATAAGTTAAAATCGCACAATAGTAATACCGGTAGCTTATTTGGAAGCATGTTCAATATTCGTTGGTTAAAGTCCCGTCAAATGAATACCGAATATCGTAGCATATTATTCCTGTTATATTAAACTCGATTAAGGAGTGGTTTGATGAAACTTAACAAAGAAATGACAAGTAACGAGACTTTGTAAATTTTCGCTGTATATTGTAATAAGCTTTCGATGAAGAAACTTACCTCATCGTCAGGTATATGGCATATGCAAAGAGGGTTATAAGATCATCATTAATTATTCATGTTGCCCTGATGCTCTTGGTGCTAAGGGGCAATGTGTAGCCTATCTCTTTAATGATGGTTTTGTCCGTCATGCCAGTGAAATAACATTAAGGTTGGCGTAAACTCCAAATCAAACAAATAAGTATATTGATGGGTTAATATAACCGGTAAAGTAATCTATATATTTATGTTTAATGACTAGTTAAATGAACTAATAACGTTTGGTATTTATTGTATTATCTTTCTGTCGATCTATATTCTGTCTTTATGCTGCATTTGCTGAATTGTTCAATATTTTACATTGAATGATTTAAATTTTAGACGCTAACAGTATTAACTATCCGTAGACTCCATTGATCCTATAACATTTAACGTCACTAAAAGTACAAATACCCCAATCGTATTTCTTTAACAACAGTTTGTGTTGATAAATCTTTAAAGATTGATATGTATTAGTGAAACCCCTCCATCATCAGGGATTAATTATACCATTAGCTCCTGTGTCCAATTTCCCTCGCCTGTTTGGTGTGGCAGATTAATGCTGTCTCTAAACCAGGTCAGTAGAGTCAGTGAAGCTTATTTGGCTGCACTTCGAGATGTCCTAATCGCCCAAGCGTATCAGATAGCAAATGGCCACTTAATGACAAATTTAGGAGTCCCTTGGGAGGGACTGGCTGGTTGGCAGCACGATCTGACTTGGTATGTGGTGACAACCGGTTGATTTACTACTGAAAAAACAACGTTCTGTTGTGTAAAATTGGTGTTCAAACACTTTTCTAAAATGAAATCGTAAAGTGCAATTCACCTTCAACCTAATTCATATACCTGCGTTATATATTTGTGTCCCATTTCATTTTATGTAGGGGGCATCAATTTGATTTACATAGTACTGGGATTCACATACCTAAAAAAGTTTCAGTTGCGGTTTAGTGTTAGCGTGTGTGCGAACTTATTCATCTTACTTCAAGGGTTTAGGGGTTCAAGTCCGTTTATCGGCCATCAGGTGTATGAGCAAGTTATTCGAGGTGATTCCAATAATCGCAAAGTGGTTTTTGGGAGGTTTTCTACTGGTTTGCCATCGTAGTTAGGCCAGTTGCTTTGTAAAGTGGACACTCCGTCATCCTATAAATTGGATTCTGAGGCTAGTTTTATTCCACCTTGTTTTTGAAACTCATCAATCTGCTTTTATTTAAAATATAACTTCTACAAATTTGACGGAGCCAACTATTTGTGGCTGTACCCCAGTAGAAGCTGGTATTAAATTGTGTTATATTGTTAAATATTTCAAATATTTTTTTGTTACATAAATCAAAGATTTTGAATTAAAAGCGATTCATTTGAGAAACGGACTGCACCGGCTCAATAATGTTTACTCTGTCGATTATTAACAACGACGAAGTCGGCCGTAGCATATATTTGGTGGATTGCGTGTAGCCACAAATTACACTTTCCGATTCACTCTCGGGTTATTTAGACCCCATTTGGTTCGTTGATTTTGTCAGACATCGCATAACTGTCATCGGAACCTCTAGGTTATTCAGCAAAATGTAACACAGAATTCATAAACATTCTTCGACCGTTTCGTGCCTACAACTCTTGTATCAGCGGTATTTAGATGACCTTCAAGACATTTGACGCTTGACCATAGGTCATACCGTTACACACTCTAAGAATATACATTATCTTAGTTGGTTTGATCCAATACTTAAAACATACGATAGCCAAACTATATATACTTTGATAGCCTGCTTTAGAAAATACTTTTATTTAATCACATAGAAAGTTAAATAGCGCCTTGGACTGAAAAACTGACATGAAAAACCCTTAGTATCGTCGGTGTAGTCTCATACTATCCCTGTGCTGCTGGGCAGTATAGACGTCTACTCATCTAAGTTTCAACAAGGAAGCCAGAGAGCTATCATCGACCAAAACTATTTCTGTTAATGACATTACCTTCAGTTATCTGCCACAATAATTGTTTCATTTGATAAATGACAAACTGCTTCAGGGGGTACACTCATATATATCCAGGAACTGTGAATATTCCTATGTAGTTGGCTATTCACAGTATAAAATCGATGTACCTCTGCGTGGACTATAGCTTGCTTCTATATGACCTCTGTTTACAACTTAAATAAATAACAGAACAACGGTTTATGTAATTTTAAACGCCTGTCCAATACATTAGAAAGCCAATTAGCTGCACCCGCTGTTGCAGAACCACTGAA
>JARFOD010038607.1:0-10335 GCA_031763545.1 Mopalia muscosa | reverse complement strand
TAGTAAAAAGTCCATGAATCCCGACCGTTTTGACGTCAGAGGACCGCATTCAATGGAACATTACGAGACTCCCATTACCAAATTAGCTCTAACGCTGTTTATATACTCAGAACTCCATTTTTATAACTTCTTATTAGAAAGTACTTTCTATATATGTTTTAATTTCAGCCATCGGGGTACTACAATGCTGTAGTCATTTGAGATACACATCGGTATTTCAGTGTCGTAAATACAACCACTGGCGGCTGTTACAACCCTGTTTAGGTCTGACAGCACCTGAATCATACCAAAGAGACAGATGAGGCGACAATGCGAATCCCTGTCCTTTAACATAACAAAGAGTTCAGCGGTTCAAACTGTCAAAAAAATCTGTTACCGTTTAAAATAATAACGCTGAGGTGAAAAGTACATATCTGCACAAACCGAACAGGTGTGTGCCCAAATCATAGTATGAAGGACCATGTTGGTGTGATTTAGTTGATACTTTCTGTTGCTACAGGTGAATATTATGAAATAGAAATGTCTCCTCTACAAAGTGCTTTGATAATCTGTATATACTGTTCAAACTCGTTACCAGATGTAGTTGCGTTTACCTCGACTGATACGTTTTGGACAACTCTGACATCTACAATGTCAACCATCACCCCACTTTTGCAGATATCGGGGAATATATATAGAATAGACACGGCAATGACAATTCGAGATATAGTTTTAAATGTAACTGAATTTACATGTGGTTATCAAGGTTTATGCAATGGTTCTGTATCACAGGATGGGACACTTTGCTCCTTTGAATGTCAGCCATGCCAATGTGACGATAGGTGCCACTTTTACGGGGACTGCTGTCCAGATCTGCTTTTTCTAGACTCCGATAACACAGTATCTGAAGCCTATCCACATTTAATATGCTCTGAAGACAAATGGACCACATGGCTCGATTTCCCAAACATTTTTATGGTAGGTAGGTGTCCGCCGAATTCAGATCCTAGCATCAGACAGAAATGTGAATTTGCAGACATAAACATTAAGAAAGAAGCCACTCCGGTGAGCGCTGTTGGATCTAATGTAACTTATCGAAACTCATTTTGTGCCGAATGTCATAATATTGAAGATTATGAGGGTTGGATACATGAAGTCACATGTTCACTTTGGTCAACCATTCAGTTTGCTACATCAAAGGCTGATTTATGGCGAATTGTGGTTGATGATCCCGCTTGTGAAATTGTTACAAAGCCGCCCGCTTTTGGGGAAGTGCGAAATTGTTATCCGGTGATTTATACCTCTTGTAATGCAACAGGAAATGCCATGGAATATCAAGATCCTGTGCTGAAAAGGCTCTGTGAGATTTACAGTCATCCTATCCATTATTACGGAATTCAACCTAGATTTGACTCCTATCGAAATGTGTTCTGTCCTTTGTGTGACGGTGTTCTTTTGGACGAAGATACGAAATGCTCTCGAGTCATGTCTCCAAGTGTACCATTTCCTTTAAATCTTCTTCTTAATTTTGGCGAAGACATTGAGATCGAGGAACGCCAGGTGGGCTGTAAAATTGGCCAGGTCTTTGATCCTCTGCTAGTAAGTAATTAAACTTGGTAAATCACTAAGGAGTGTGACTATAATTGACAGCAAAATACATACTCGTCTCATCGCGATTCTTTCTCCTTAAGCGATGTTTGACAAGAATGTACGATCTAAATGAAAAAAAAGCGAGAACCTCATAATAAGTTCAGAGACCAGTAAAGCTATGGAAGCCACAAAGTGCGATCAGAGCTATTTAGAGGATTACAATATAGATTTAAAAATCGTAATTTGATGGTATTTTATCATTGTATAAAATAAGGACATCAGACCAAACCGAAAGAGGTCAGCTTCCGTTTGTTTTGGTTAGACTACATTTTCAAAATGCGAATTATCCTTAAAGATTATCTGTGTTGCAGCAGATGCAGTATATCGGGTAGGTAATACGACAGCAAGGCTGTGAGTATTTGGTTGCCAAGATTATTTATTAAGTTTATTCCAGTGCTAAGTTAAGCCTGTTAGTGGAAGCCAAATGCCAGTTACACCCCCTGTCTTAATACTATACGTTGCCTAGTCCGACAGTTCGTATAAATGAGTCCCCGTGACGTAAAATGCTGAAAAACACATCAGTCATTACATGCACCACATTGTACCTTATTATGCTGATATAAAACACTGATCATAAACCCAGATTCGAATAAGACATATGAGTACCACAAAAGTCAACTAAAAATATATGGAAGAGAATCTCCGTCAAATGTCTGTGTGTGTAAGGACGTTGTGCGATGTCAGTATAACGCTTTAACCGTGTATTTATTGTTTTGTTTGTCACTATATTGAGATGTAACGTAATCACCTTACTTATACTGTTCAATTAGGTCAAGCTTATTGGGGTTCAAGAAAGGTCACAGTTTGGGTTGTCCAATGAAAAACACGGATAACACGGGGTTCTGATAAACACCAAATTCAGCCAAAGCAAGCCTAAGTCGTCTAATTTTATTCTGTGTTGTTGCTATAAGTCACATCTAGTAAACAGGGGAAAATGCGACTTCACTCAAAGTTTATTATTTTAATGATGTTTTTTTTATTGTGTCCTATCCGTTCGTGATGTTTAAATACTCATTCGGTAAACTTCGGTTCGTTGGCGGAAATCTTCGGCTTTTACAAACCAGTCTTGAGGAGTGGCGATGTGATTGATCCATTAAGAAAACATCACCAACTCAGTTTGCAGACAGAGGAAATCAGCCGAGATTAAAAAAAATGTGCACTTCTCAGCACACCGACGGTCAATTTGCATGCATGTGGTAAAGTCGAAATACGCGGTTAGAATGTCTTTAAGTGGCATAGCAAACGAAATGAGCGATTAGAATGTATTGGATTGACATGGCATAAAGTCACACGGAGAAATCCATTCCATAAAACCCAACAGCCAGTTGAGAAAATAAACATAAGAAAGATAACTTTTAATTTTTAGAAGTATATTCGACACCGAAAAAAAAGAAGAAATAGTCATAATGCCAGTTACTCCAATGACTGTGTACTAAATACAACTATACTTAACTGTGTGCTAAATGTCAGCTCTCTAATACATCTAGGGCGGTTGCTCGTCACACCATGGTGAAGGTCTACCTCTAACCCGGTGTTGGCAATTTAAACTGATGTTAGCGGCTTTCGAACAACTAACTGATCCTGGTATTTACAGTAACAGTAGCCGACACACAAAGTGAGTTTGAGACGGCAGACAGGGTGTAAAGGGAGTGTTCGAAAATTCTGTTGTGAGAGACTTTTGATAGTTGTGTTTTATAACACATATTGGTAACTCAAGTATGGTAGCTTTTTCCTGCAATGTAGTTTCTCACTTTATAGCATTTATTATAAGCGAAACAACATGCTTTACCAAATGCCATATAATTTCGGTGGTATATGTTTTTTTTAATGAAAGTCGGCATTTGCAACATATTTACCCAAGACACAAAAGAGGACAAATCCACATAGCCAATGTAAACGTTTTATAGATATTTTGTGAGTTAAAAATGTTACACATTATCAAGTTTACTATATATTTGAATAGTTCTGCGTTCGTTTACCTAAAAGTGTCATTTTTGTATTTTATTGACGTTCTTTGGGTTTCTCAAGGTAAATAGTCTAACTGCAATGTGAATAAGTAAACTATTTTCTTCTAGGTCAGATTTCGCACATAACTCTCGTTTTGATTCTCAACGTCAATAGTAAAAATGAGACAGTGTCATTATATATTTGAATAGTTCTGCGTTCGTTTGCGTACAGGTTTGTGTCATTTGTGTGTCTTATTAGCGTTTTTGATTTTTGTTAAAAAATCAAGTTATTCAAGTTAAACAGTCTAACTGGAACAGGATAAGTAAACCATTTTCTTCTAGCTCAGATTTTGCACATGACTCTCGTTTTGATATATTTAAATAGTTCCTCGTTCGTTTGCGTACAAGTTTGTGTCATTTGTGTGTCTTATTAGCGGGTTTTTTTTTATTATCAAGTTAAACAGTCTAACTGTAACGGGATAAGTAAACCGTTTTCTTCAAGGTCAGTTTTCGCACATAACTCTCGTATTTGTATTCTCAACAACGACAGTAAAATCGAGGCCGTGTCAACAGTTTGTGCAACGGATGCTCACAATTTTTCTCAAAATCAGGTTTGCTGGACCTCAGAACATCTACGTTGTATTTAGTCTTATTACACAGAAGAATACAACTCTTTCCCATATAAATGTACATATTTATGGAAAGCTGGAATAATTAGGATTACAAATATGTAAAACTTGTAATCAATTATTATTTCTTAAAATATTGCAAAATGGGCAAATTTCAACAGAAACAATAGAATACATTTTTCATGGTTTATTTCTCGAAGTGCGATAATAGTAAGACAAAAAAACAAACTGTTTAGATCGATCACAATTGATTTTTTGTTATCCAACCTTGGAAAGTCTTATAAAAATGAAAAATATAGCTTTCATACAAAGAAAAAAATCAAGGACGAACTTTAAAGAAATGAGACAAAGTTTACTATATCACAGCGTGCTCTTTAAAATGGTGCAAATTTGTGTCATTAAAATCGTATTCAAATGCGTTTTTGATCGTGCCGCCTGATTGCACACCTTGTACAGCGGAGAGGGTGAGGGGAGCAGGTGTCCAAACTCTAGTGAATACAAATAACCAAGTGTGCCTTGAAAGGATTGCCTTGATTGGTTACACAAACTACCTGCTACCATACCAAAGTCCAGATAAATATGGGTTGCCCCTCACTCCACCATGATATCGTGAACGAATTTGTCAAACTCACTATCACTATTATGACGTTTCTGCATACTTATATATGTCTATATTTCTCGAGAGCAACCTCCAGATTTTGTATTTATACATTTTGTCAAAAAAGCTTTTGGTAAGTTGGAATTGATCGGTTTAGTTGATGTGTTGTATTTAAATATTTGAAACATACTAGAACGGCCGGATATTTATAAGCTCATAACATACAGCAGGTTAAAAAAAACCACATATAAACCTGACAATCGGTAGTAAATAAATGTAAAAGCCTCTGCATATAGGAGCGTATATATTTCGAGCCGATTGCCGATTACGCCCATTTCCAGGTGTGTATTAGGCCAATACAATATCAGCAGGCTTATATTTAGAGTCAGCGGAGAGCTTCGGTCTCGCACGACAATCCCACTTCAGCCAATTAAATCTTTTATTTTTTCACCAACATATAATTTCAATATTTTACTTTTAGTCCAAACGATAAAAAAATTTGGTTCATTTTAAAAGGGCTTTAAAACAATTTGTTATTTATCTTCTTGATGATTATTCTCCAATTTCCTTGAGCCGCCAACCAGCAGCCGTATGGCAGGCAGATGACCACTTTTGAGATTTAGCCACCTAAAACGTATTGCGTCGAGCCGGGTAACAGGTTTGCCTGTTAAGAATCCTTTAAGTTATATTTATATCTGGGTAAATATTCCCACATATTCTGCGGAAACCTGTTGTTATGAGACGAGTCTACAAAAAAACTTTACGCTCTTACTGGAGAACACTATGGCCGAGGACATCGCCAATGGTCCAAGCTGTTACGCTTTCCACTCGATTAGTAGGCGCTCTCTGTATTACACAATCCTTAACCATGCAAACCTTGGTGATATATTTTCTGAAAGGGATATACAATTTTATGAACAAATATGTGCTTACTGAATGAGTGGGTATTAGTGACCATTTTGATGTGTGCTACACTTCCATACAAAATACCATAGAGAAATAAGTTTGAAACGGTCCTTCAAACATATTTCATCCCACCACCATAAGCGACCGAAGGGCGCGAAATCTGTGGCTGCTTTGAGCGGTATACGGCGTCAACGGGTCATGTACTCTGATCAATTTGTTAAATAGCCATGTGTCTTTTATAATATGGTAATTTCAGCCAGTTATGCGCAACAATGTGGCTAGCTGATTGGTTAAGCGGCACACGCCTCCAGCCGCCATCGTTAAAATATCTGCCCCCATAGTATTTTTTACGATGTAATGGAATAGCCAACTTTCGATAGTTAAAACGAATTGTTGATTAACAAATTGTAAAAATACAAAATTAGCATTATTTGATAATACGAAAGCAAAATAAATTTGAACAGCTGTTACCTTCAAACATATTTGTCTGCGCCGCCATGAGTGACCGAAGGGCGCTTAAGGTAAAAGGCGCGAAATGTATGGCTGATTTGTTGTGGTATACGGGGTTAATGGGTCAGGTGCACTGATCAGTATGTTAAATAGCCTTGTGTCTTCTGTTAGGGTAACTTACCCTGATATGAGCAATAATGTCGTAAACTGATTGATCAAGTGGCACACTCCTCCAGCTGCCATTGTTAAAATATCTGCCTCATAGTATTTTTAATGGTTTAAATGAGAGGAAATAAAACACACACAGACAAAAATAGAAAGAACAGTCCCTTATGTAAATAAGATCACACTTTCAAAGCGTAATGACAATTTCCAATTTCCCCGAAGCTTAATGCAAAATGGTGAGATACATATACACAGCTGATTACATTCATGCTTTGCATATGTGTGAGACTAAATAGACGCTTTATCTCCCTTGCAAAATAACTTGAAAATTTGACCGTGACATAATGCTCATCAAATAATTGACTTTGACTTGAATTGACCAGTTCTGAAGAATTAAAACGATATAGATCATAACAAACAGAACAATTGGCTATTTTTAGCTTGACATTGACTATACAACCAAATTACATCTATAGAAGGCCCATTAGGGGTGTATTGTTGTGCCGGAGTATTCAAACCATATTTAAACGAATTTGTCTACATTACAGTTTGAATAAATAGTGGACAAGCATATGTTCGACCAGCAGAGTGTATCATAAGCAATGCCAGCGAGTTTTGTTTATTCCACCATAAGTAACTGTATAATGGCTTATAACCCATACAAACAATATAATAATTAATTATCAAGTATATTCTCGGAAAGGTGATATTATGTTACAGACAGTTATTTGTCTCATTGTAAATTAAATACAAAATGAAAGGATTGTTTTTTGTATCCGTACAGTCGAAATGGGTAATATGTTTCCAGTTGTCATCAATGGTTGGCGGAAAGACAATTATATATAATCTCATTCATCTTTTTGTTGATTTCAGGTGTCCTGCAGAAACCTCAGTTGTCCCTTAAGGCGAGCGCTGGTGGGCGATGATTGCGAAGAAATATTTTCCACGGCAAGGGGATTAGGGATCGCCATTGATGTGGTTCTTCACAGAGTAAATAATTCTAGAAAAGTAGCTACTGTCGGGTTTTTAGATGCATATTTAGCAGATCTGCACCTGGCACTCGGGCCTTTAAGTCCGTATTTAATCCACAAAGCAGAAAATTTTTTCTTCTCATCGGAGCCCCAAGTCGAACAATTCTCTAATATAGAGATGGTACATGTCCATGCAGATATTGTTTCTCTGACAAATCGCAGTTTGCTTGATCTAGAATCTGTTCTTATGGGTGTGATGAAAACTAACTTTACGCTCACAGTGAACGGCAACAGCATCTTATTTAACTCAACTCCTATTTCCTGTCTACCATATAAACCACCACACCCTTTTAGGATTCTCGCCAATAATAATCTGGGATATTATGATCCGCTCAGTAGTCTCAACTCTGATTGTCGAGAGCTTATATGTGAAAACGTCTTAAGATTCGAGCCTGTACAAATGAGATGCCCTTACCTTCAGTATAATTTAACAGAAGTCGATTTTACTTTTGATGTGGAAAACAACAATTTATATGTTGGCGATAAAATTGCATATCTTACACCATATACATTCATGCAGTGCGGGGACCTTTTAAAAATTTGTGCCAGCGCTTTGGAAGAATTACGAGCCACCCTTACACCGAATGCTTCCTATGAAGAAGACTTGGTACTGTCGATTGTATCCCTAGTCTGTAATTGTTTATCCCTTATCGGCCTTTCGCTGACGTTTATTGTCTATGTGATAGTTTCTAAACTGAGGACATTACCAGGGATGAACACGATGGCTCTTGTGTTGAATCTTTTTCTAGCCCAGCTCCTGTTCCTGACGACTTCTAACAGAACCTCTAATATTTTACTCTGTCAAGTATTTGGGGTTCTAATTCATTACTTTTGGTTGACATCCTTTGCCTGGATGTCAACATCTGCCTATCACATGTTCACAGTGTTTACACGATTACGTGCCCATGACAACACCACCAAGGCTACGGGGCGCTTCGTTAGATATTGCCTATTTTCCAATTTGTCACCAACAGTTGTCATTAGTTCGTGTCTGGCTGTGCATTTCATTCGGAGCGAAGGAATAGAGTCGGGCTACGGTGGTAGAATTTGTTTTATGAATAACCCCTTGGCTGTTGGTGTATTTTTTGCTGGACCTATATGTCTTATGTTAGTGCTTAATGCATTTTTCTTTACAAAAACAGTCATTGCAATAAGGTCGGTTCCGGACATGAAAACGTCAAAAAACAAGAACAACAAAGGTCATTTATCAGTTTACATTAAACTTTCACTACTTTTCGGATTCACTTGGGTATTTGGAATTCTTGCACAGGTTATTCTTTCCGATATTCTGACCTATGTTTTCGTTATTCTTACCGGTAGCCAAGGACTATTGCTGTTTGTGGCTTATTGTGTTAATCGAAGGTGTTGGGAGATGTTAAAACAAGCAGTGTTATCCAAAAAGAGCAATAACTCCAGTACCAATGTCACATCAAACATCTCTATCTCAAGATAATAAGAATGCTTTTACTTTTTAATGCTTCTGCTTCTTATAAAGTGAGGCCGTGTATGTGTTATATAGGTCATAGCCTGGAGGCAAACGTACAATGGACTTCTCTTGTTTACTCAAAATGGATGATGACTGTACATACACTGTAAACAATTTGCTTTGTCTAAATTGTTAAAATCTACAACCGAATTTGAGAAGAATATCAGACACAGGGCAAGTATTGTTTCAAATATGTAACTGGAAAATGTAGCACAATGGATAGGACTAATTCCTTCGTTATGGTCCTATACGTCCTGCCTATATCGACCTACATAGCCGGCCTGTCAAAACATATATCTGATTTTCTCTTTTTTTTTTTGTAGACACAAATGTCACATTTATGTAACACTTTCTTTTTTCCTTACGTTTAAACAAAGTTTTATTTGAGTTTCTCACCCGAGTTGACACATATAAGTTATCTCCCTTTGCAACATTATAAGATTGAAAATCGTCAAAGAGAAATATTGCCGGTAGGTAAAATGCAAGTCATTGTTTTCAGTATATTTTAAAAAATCAGAGAAAAATCAGATTCATGTTTAAAGAGGTCGGCGATAGCGACGGATCAATTTCCAACTTTCACCACGGGTTGAGACAGGCGGAACGTAGGGCTAAGAAGGATGAGTTAGCCCTTTCCATTGTGCTCGGTTTACCCAAGTATTACTTCAATAAGCCCAGATATATCTTTTAATAGGATAAACGAAATGATTGTTAATGAATTCGTCAGCTATCTTCCTTTGAAAATCATATATATTGAGACACAAACAACAGCGCGCACAGTTTCAGTGTTTCAAGACCAGTTAACTAAGTAACTTCTCACTGAATGAAAATTACATATATAGAACGAGTATTTTGATTTGAATCATGTATTGTTGTTGTTATAGTTTATTCTACTGAATGTTGTGAGTCAAATTGACACTATTATATAATTACTATTTAATCAAGAAAAAAATGCATGAATGCAATACAAAGAGGGGTGAGACTTGATATATTCTATAGGTGTTAATAAAAATGACTTGAAGCGATATGTATGTTGTAACAAGAATTTCACTGTTAATCCAAACTCTTTCTTGTGTTTTTTTTCTGTTGAAAATACAACCTATCATATATAGGATTATGCACACCAATCACTATACAATTGATACTGATTAAGGTTTAACAGTTATGAAGTTAAAATTAGAGGAGAGTCTTAACGTTACCGTTCAGACACTTGTAACTTCTGACGTATACCTTTACTTTTATTTATTTGCTAAATGGCAATCGCTATATTGTATAATACATTTTAACAAAGATACATCGGTATTTATCTTGGATGTGTGTGTCATCTGCAGGAGCCTCTTAGAGTAAGGAAACAACAGAGGCAATCTCAACTTATGGTGGTATGAAAATTGTTCACTAATTTTGATCAATCGATTAAGATCAATGGGGGGGGGGGGGGGGGGGGGGGGGGGGGGGGGGGGGGGGGGGGGGGGGGGGGGGGGGGGGGGGGGGGGGGGGG
>JARFOD010038606.1:0-16980 GCA_031763545.1 Mopalia muscosa | reverse complement strand
CCCCCCCCCCCCCCCCCCCCCCCCAAAAAAAAAAAGCTTGGTCTCCTTAATTTGGGTTCGATTCCTAAACAAAACACCTGCAACATTGTCTGAACTAAGTGTTTTCGCAAACAACGAAAATACTGTTAATATTCATTTTACAAAAAGCTATTAAAATCATCCATTCACCACCCATTGCCTATATTAACAGAGAGTTACAACTTGATGTAGAAGAGAACACTGAAGAAGTTTACCGGAGTCCTATGGTGATTTTACATGGTGCCAATCACGGGTCCTTACTGTCCAGTACACTACCTGAACGATTAGCCGACCTTGACCTTGCCGCGGAGATATCCCCCGAAGAAGCCCGGAGTATGGCCGCCAACTACACTTCCTGGTTCATGATTTCTACCTTGTCTGACCCAGCATCATTTAAAGTTTTGGCGCGTGTTAAATTACAGAGTGCATTTGAAAATACAAAAGAAATTATGAAGGTATGTTATACTGGCTGAGTTTGTTGGTCGACATAATCATTAACGAGAATATACCGTGTCTCCGAAATATTATTATAACAGTTTGTTTATGATAAAACAACCTTAAACAGCAATTATTTACTGTTTCAAAACGCTGATCTCCTTTCACGCCAGGCTTGTTGCCCAATATTAATGCCCTTTGTGGGGCTAGCTGGAAACGTTATGTGACTTAGGATGAAATAGTAATTCTTTGTCCATTTTTTACCCACAACTTGAATCGTAGCAGATTTTTTTGTACTGATAGGATACCAATGTAAATGTGTAAAGTTGTACATAATTATTAAGGGAATGATTCCCCTTGAAACTTCCAAACCTTGTCACAATCATTCAAGTATACTAGTCTTCTTTATTGTTCTGCTTCAGCCAATCCTGAACATCCACGAGAAGTTACAGAGCCTGGACTACACCTCTCCATGGTCAAGGATCGCACAGATCTGGCTATCGGGACTGAGAGGACTGGAATCGGCCAGACTTTGGGTATGTGTTTTCTTTCGGTTCAATAAGCCTTTTGTAGCTGAGTCGGTTAGTGCTGGGCCTGGTAGCCTGACCCGAGTTCTCTGTCACTTCAGTGAGCATTTGTAGTTGGGTCGTTAAAGTGTTGTCCCTGGTCGCCCTAACCGAGTTCTCTTTCGGTTTAGTGAGCCTTTGTAGCTGAGTCGGTTAGAGGGCGGGCACTTGTTGCCTGACCCCAGCTCTCTTTCGGTTCAGTGAGCATTTGTAGCTGAGTCGGTTAGAAGGCTGGCCCTGGTCGCCAGACCCGAACTCTCTTTCGGTTCAGTGAGCATTTGTAGTCGAGTCGGTTAGAGGGCTGGCTCTGGTTGCCTGACCCGAGTTCTCTTTCGGTTCAGTGAGCCTTTGTAGCCAAGTCGATTAGAGTGCTGGTCTTAGTATAACCAGACGAGAGTTCTCTTTCGGTTAAGGGAGCCTTTGTAGCTGAGTCGGTTAGAGTGCTGGCCCTGGTCTCTAGAGCAGAGTAGACTGGAGCAAACTTCTCAACAATTTAAATCTATAATGTGAGGGTGTGTCTGTTGGTTATAAATAGGAAGAGGTGATAATTAGAACATCCCAAACAACTCAGAAATGGATAAATATGTATCACGGTTAATGATGATCAATAGGAATAGATGACAAGTAGAACATCCTGAAAAAACCCAAAATGGGTACATTTATGTAACGGGGATCAATAGATTATATCCACAGATTTGTTTTGGCGGAAAGTCATCAATTTGGGAAGATGTGTCAATGGAAAATTAGAGATAACAATTCCTGGTGTAGCTAGCTAATGACAAGGTCAAGGTATATTCTATTTGGAACTTTACCAAGGTGGTACTTACATTGTTATTTTTTATGACAACTGTTTGAAATTGTGTGTAGACTGATACAATTGTTGGACTACTTTATATTACTCCCAAAACCATTTTAAATACCATATATTTTTTTCTTTATTTTGGAATTCAAGGTTTCGAGTTTTGTAATTGGTGACAATTACGCCGTGGTCCCTTTACTGCGAGAAGAGAAAGGGAGTGTGTTCGCCACCACGTATACAGAATTGGTAGGGTTCCCTCCTGTAGATGATGATGGATCAAAGAAGCAAGCTCCGATTGAGCTGAAGATGCGACTCAAATCAGCAGAGGCTATACAAATACAATTAGGAAATTCCACAATTTATCACAGAATAACATGTAAAGATTTAAATTATGTAAGTGAATAAAGTTTTCCATATAAGTATTGTCTGTATATTTATTTATTTTTTTTAAATTATCCACCGGTGGCTAGTCAGGATTTTAACATGTGAGCCTATGTGAATGTTGTCCATTAGTTTAAAAAAATATTAGCTCTGTTTACATGAGGACTTCATGTTTTTCGGAATTAACACTTAAAATATTGGTTTATTTAAGGATAATTGAAATGATGTGAAGCTTGAGTTTTAATTTATATCTTGATTTTCTTCTCTTAGGCAGCGTTTATGACGGGATACCACGAAGCGTCTCCGTCGGCTAGAGAGCGTTTTGATAAACGCAATAAAGGAATTCAGTTCCATGGTGATATTGTGGTGGAAACGGAAGAAGAATGGGACAGACGCCACCTGGAGGTCGATATGATCGACAAGGAGGCTCACGTGACAGCTATAGCCTGGAAATCTCCATTGACGTATCAGCCCAGTCACTTGGCTGGCATGTATTATTGTAGACTTCTACCTCCATCTAGAGTTATAGAATGGATATATGTGGACTCTCTCAAATACAATGGTGAATTATGACACTATAACTTAAGGACTATCTTGCAAAAGACATTTTGTTCTTAGTGACCAAGAGTACATGTGAGTTGATGTGCGGACCATGACGGTATTCTTCAAATACAGTGCAAATACTTTTCCAGATGAGGCACAATAAATAGGTTATTGAATCTCTGTAATATTGGAGTGAGCTGCTCTAGTCATAGTGGTATTCTTTCTTAGACGGAGATTGAAGCTGTTGAGTCTTCAGAGATCAGAATGTGTTAAGTTAATTACATAGATGAGATAATAATTTGTTCATCAGAAAGATATCATATGTCACAGAACATATTGGCTTACCATTGACCACCCGTACTCCCACTGAACACCCGTTGTGCCACTCAACACATGTTATACCATTGAACATCTGGTATACCACTGAACACCCGAAATACAACTGAACACCCGGAATACCACTGAAAACCCCGTTATAACACTGCACACCCGGAATACCACTGAACATCCGTTATACCACTGAACATTCGTTATACCACTGAACATCCGTTATAACATTGAACATCCGTTATAACACTGAACACCTGGACTACCACTAAACATCCGTTATAACACTGAATATCCGTTTTAACACTGAACATTCGTACTACCACTGAACACCCTTAATACCTCGGAATACCCGTAATACTACTGGACATCCGGAATACCACTGAACACCCGTTATACCACTGAACATTCGTACTACCACTGAACATCCGTAATACCTCGTAATACCTCGGAATACCCGTAATACTACTGAGCATCCGTTATAACACTGAACATCCGTTATACCACTAACCACCCGTTATACCACTGAACACCCGTTATACCACTAGCTACCTGTTATACCACTGAACACCCGTTATACTACTGACAATCCGTTATACCACTGAACACCCGTTATAACACTGAACACCCGTTATACGACTAAACACCCGTTATACCACTCAACACCCGTTATACGACTGAAAATTCGGAATACCACTCATCAACACATCTTTCATCTCATTATAAGACAGACCTGCTTATGGTCCGTCAATCGCATTCTGGCAAGAGTTTCAATAGTGGACGAGACTGAGACAACTCTTGTCGTATGAAAATTGCCACAGATCCGCAAATGAAAAAAGTTCAAAACAAAAGTCGATGTCTCGACGTAGGAAGTAGAATCGATTTTATTTTAGAATGGTGGTCCCCAGGATTGTTCATTAGATCGGGAGATCTTGACAGACAAAGTGGCTTTTCGAGTATTTTTCGTTTTTGTTTTGTTCTAGGATAATGTGTAGGGTGTTGTTGTAGGTGGACTTACATTGTGAACGATTGTTAGAAGAACTTGGACAAACATTTGAAGAAAGACAAGCATAAGTCAGTGCTACAAATTCATGGGGATATAATTCACCTATACAGAAAATGTGCGAAACAATGATTATGTTGAAAACAGTCCGCCATTGTGTAAGGGGTCATTTGTGGGGATAAAACATCCTGCGAGAATGAGAGATATGTTAAGAAAATCGAATGTTATTGGTTTTGCTGACTGAAGCCACTCCAACACGGATACCAATCACCATAGTACTGTCTTCCCTTTTATCAAGAATGATACCTGTAACGAATGATGGAGATCATTGGTTACATAAACTATGCTACCTCTCCCATCTGTTATATTATTTATTATGTATGCAGGCCAGTTACTAATCGTTTTAACCATGGTCTGTATAAATGCATTTATAGTTTGTATGGTGCTACTGAATTCAACATAATATTGTATCGAACTTGAACAAGTGACTTATACAATAAAAAAAAGAATCATGATTAAACAAATCACAGCTAATGTGTATTCTCGTTTCCTTTAAAATTATAAGTACAGCTGATATGAGTCGGTTGCCAGATTGTAACAAATATCGACACATACCTTATGCTCTATGACAAGTTTTTATATAATGGTGATAGTGCCGTGTTTTATGTAGTATCACAGGTCTATTAACTAGAAGTATGTAACTGCCATATGGTCATGTCCACGGCATTGTAGACCAGCAAGAAACGGGACCTCACATTTCAGACCTGTGTCTTTATTTGTGGGGAACTCGGGTAATTTCATCTCCGATCAGCCACTGCCGTATAGCAATTGTTTTCGTTCGAACGACTGGCTTAATATTTGTCAATTTAGTTCCCGTTTTTGGCCTATTTAACAGGCTAGGTAACTGAGTTTCGCTTAGTTAGAAACGTTCTGTTCTAGGAATGCCAGCAGTTTCCCATAATGCATCATTTTTAAAGTTTGTTTTTTTTTAGAGTTTTCTTGTGTGTTACGTCACATAATAGGTTATAACAGGGTGCTCGGTCTCCAAAGCCTGTTAGCCTATCTATATGGTATCTGCATACTTCTAATTAATAGTATTAATAGTATTTCTTATAGTATTTAAGGTGATATTTTATTTGTGTACAGTGTCTGTTTATTGGTGTTTAGAATGAAGGGATATACATGGCTGAGTAGGACAAATGAACCCGTTGTTGATAGATGCATACTTTGGTTAGTTCAACAAGTGTTAATTGTAAATCACGTAAAGCAATTCGACGATGGATAAGAACAACAAATACTATTCTAAGAAGTACACATTTTGTTCAAAGTTACAAAAAACAACAAAAAACAGTACATATTTCAAAAGTCTTGTAGTCAGTGCCTCACTGTGTTATTTTTTATCCTGTTAAACAGTATTTATTTAATGTGTTCAACATCTATAATGTAAAAAGTTCTTACAATTATGCAATAATTTCATCGATCTCCAACCAAACTGAAGCATAGTTTAAATCAGACGAAACCCTTTTTGAATCTGTTGTTTGAACATATAGCCTCCGTTACACACATTCCTGACAGCATCGGTTAGATGCTCCTAACAGGTGACTGGATGTTATTGTAAGATTGCAGAATCCCAAGTTCATCAAGATTTCGGTGACAAGTCAGATTTTCTATTAACAAAAATATCTAAGCCAAACGCTCAGACAGTTTCCTCTAATTTTTTCTCTGACACGTTTTGGTAAATAAGCAGGCCGATGTTTTTGTTTCTTTACATGGCTGATCAATGAGGGTCCCTTGTATAAACCCGATGCTCCTTGTTTTCTTTAAGAAGTTTAAACTAGTTGGACTCCCCGGATCCTTGGCTGTTAATGGTAGTTTCCAAGCAGCGGCTGAATTGTAGTTAATCTGGCCCGAATAGTGTCCTCCTCAATAATAAACTAAGTGTGATACCCATGAATTTCCATTTATAAACAATGTGCTTCGCTGAGCATTCACTATAACAAGACGTTCAAAATCATACCACAAGACATTCTCTTTGTATTCTGCTCAAAAAATAGTTTTAAAAAGCCATATACGAGACATTGAGTTCTTTAATGATGGTTCATGTAAATGGATTTATTTTTTCTATTCGAACCTCTGCGGTAAAGCATACTGCAACTGAGTAAGAATTTCTCATAAAGTACGCTACATCCCTTGTTTAGAATCCTTCTAAAAGGTATTACACATGTACTAGTATATAGGATGATAAATACATTATACATGACACATCGTACATGCTATAATCCAGAATATTTTCACTGGCAATAGTAATACAAAGTAGTTATTAAAATTTAGTCGACTTAATTAAAATAACATTATCATAATTGGTTTTCCTCTTACTCTTACGTTTTTTCTTTTCTCTGACCCTATATAAACCGGCAAAACTCAGGCATTTCATTATTCGAGATTTTTTTCGGGCAAAACATCACATACAAACGCGACATCAATACATGGAACTGTCACTGTTTTTTATTTCTTGACATAAATAGATAGATGCTTTAATAAATTCCCAGGCGTGGATGAATTTGACTGTAGTTTAAGCATTACCAAACGTTTAAGATCTCATCATAAAATGGATATAGCGCGAATAGAAAATTAGAGAGCACAATTCAACACAAGAAATGATGGCCGTTGAACCTATATGCATTTTATTTCAGAGAGTATGGTCGCTTTAAAAAAGCGAATTTCAGATAGTTACGAAAAAAAAAAGAAAAAAAAAAATCTGAATCCAAAGAGATCTATGTTTATCAGTTGATTTGAAAAAAAAAATCCCTGTCAGAAAAACAAAGACCGTTTGACCACCGATATGATGGGCGCAGTGCGTTTGACGACGTCCGAGAAAATGTTTATCTGACCGCCGTTTGGTTTCTGAAATGTCTCAATGAACTGTTAGGAAAAAAAGCTGGCGTATTCTGAATTCTTTCTGAATCCCCAAGATGAACACCGGTGCAGAAGGTCACTTATAACTGATGCGAAAAGGGGGAGGAGATCGCTATGAAGTGAAGTTAGTAAATTACGGGCCGGGATAGCAATCGGACATAACCCGGTATAGCCTAATCTCTCGCAAAATGCTACTGGAAAGCTTATGTACTGTCTAACATTAGAAGTAACATAGGTTGATAATTCATCAAAATCTTAGTTACCTTTCTATTAGTATATCGGACACAATTACCCTCAGACTGGCTGTAAATTCTTGGTTTCATTTAACTTTGATCTGTTCAGACATACATTATTATACTAACAAAATTCTTCTGTTTGATATTTGTTGCTTTTGATTTGTTTGTTTGTTTGATTGGTGTTTAACGTCGTACTCAAGGGTATTTCACTTATATCGCAACGGACACAAATACAGGACATCACAAACAAATCTGCTTCCCGTTACCCTTTAGCTCTTGTTACTTTTGAAGATGAGAGTAGGCTTTTGAAGATCAGAGCAGGGCTTTTTAGTTTCTAGCGAAGTGTCGGTTCTCTGTGACTAGTTCAAGACATGTTAGGCCATCAAGAGTACAGTTTGTCTCTTTGTTAAACGATCCAACCCTGAAGGATTTGTTGCTACGACGGATAATCTGCCTAATTTGCGACATTTTGATTGGACGCGAAAATAGTATGCGACACACTGGACCAATAATTCTCCGCAAATAAGAGGAGTCCACTGAAATCGTTACCAAAAATCACACCGTGAGGATACACCCTTACTGATAACTTTATAAATCGTCAAATCCCATCTTACTTTAGCTCAGTGCGGTCTTAATTTACTGTGCTAACGTGATTCTTAATTTATAAACGTAAATTTAAAAATGAAAACAACTGGAACTTATCGATTGAATTAAATTTATCTAGAACGTTTATGAATGTGAACAAGTGTGTCAGATTTGTCTGACTTGCCATAAGCCGAAATGTTGATGTTTGCCCCCAGGCGAACCCAAAATTTTGATTAAGAACTATATTCGAGGGTGACGAAACGCAAGTTCATAATAATGGTCTTACGCCAGATAAAGTGGAAATCGCCCTGATTAATTACAAAATAAGAAGATGTTAAAATGAAGAGGACAAGACTCTGCTCTCTTGTCTGTGTAGTCACTCACTTTGAAAATTGCTCCCGTCCGATCAATGTTAATTCCGGACAATAATCAAGAGAGTAAATCAGTGTTTTCGTATTGTATCGTCATTATGCAAAACAAGCAAATGTTTTGTTTATAACATGTTTAGATTTATAAAACTCAAGCATTCAAACAGATTTATACTCTCCCAAAAAAGAAACGCAACATTAATTTTTTTATCCAAATAAAAATTCTCAACGTCATTTTAAATACAGAAATAAGCGTTACATGACATTGCAATTAAACACACTGGTTGTTCAGATTTTGGTAAGTTCATTAAAATGTCAAAATTTATCAAGTTAAAGCCCATAGCGCTTAGATGACGTCAATGCATGCAAAGTCAATATCTGTTGTGCCCACCATTAACCTGTAACACAGCACGGACCCAACTCGGCATAGACATGATCATTGACGAATACGGTTTTGCTCAAGAGCCTGCTGCAGTTCTTGCAGATTTTGCGGCGCTGGATATCGACTGCGCACGCGTCTATCCAAATCATTCCACAAATGTTTTATTGGGTTCAAATCTGGGGATTTGGACGGTCAGGGCAACACTGTTACGTTCTGGTTATTTAGAAAATCAACAGTAGCACGAGCTGTATGCCGCCGAGCGTTGTCGTGCTGAAAAACTTCTCCATAGAGGCCCATTATAGGCAGCTCTGTATCGAGCTGCATTAAGGTTGCAAGGGATGTGCACCAGTTGAGTTTTTCGGGCGCAGGATATGGCACCCCACATCTTCACACTTCCTCCGCCGATATTGTCGACCTCAAGGACGCAGTTCCTTGCAAACGTCTCATTCCGGCGTCTGTAGAAACGTGTACGACCATCTCTTCTCTGCAGCTTGAATATGGATTCATCGCTAAACCAGACTTACCTCCACTTTCGCAGGTTCCAGTCCCTTAATCTAATGCCGTTCCCTCAGTACTGCCCCAAAGTAATGACTTCTAGTGCGTAAGCCGTTTTGACGGAGATGGTTTCTGACTGTCTGTGCCGATATTCTCCGGAGACATGGGATATGTGATGCTGTTTTCTTTGCTTCTATGGTTCGGTTTCTCAGATGAAGTAACCGGATGTAGCAATCTTGCGCTGTTGTTGTGACCCTACGTCGACCAGAACGTTGACGGTCAGCTGTTCAACCGGATTGCTGGTACCGTCGGAAAAGCCTGGAAATTGTGCTCCGGTGGACATGATAAAGTCTAGCGACTGGATTCTGTGATTCACCGACAGGAGACGACCAATTACGACGTTCCGGGTAGCTGCATCTAGTCTTGGCATATCGTAGCAGGTTGGAGAAACAGTTTAACAGCTGAATTCAATTGAACGGCTATGTGTATTTTATACCCATTAAACTCGCTTAATGATTAGGCATGATTCGCACGTGCATCTGCCCTAAGTTTTCCCTACGCCTTCGTCGTGCAGCGTTACACAAAGACTGACGCAACAGTCACTTGTGATCAACAGCGACTATCAGGTGCTTAAATTCAATTATCGGACATTTACATGTCTCAATCACACACATTTTTGGAAGAATTCATGTTTTAAATTTTGTTCGTGAAGTTGCGTTTCTTTTTTGGGATGAGTATATATTGCAATATATATATGTCCGGTAATCATAAAAAAAAACGGTTGACTTCCAAAACAAACTAGCAATCCTGATTCGTCTAAATGCCACTGTTATCAGAGACTTACAGTATTACTTTGTCACAAAATGCAAACAAAAATATAAAATGACATTTTGGAGGTCATAATTAGATAGCGTAAATTAATAATAATGTTTTACGGTCATTACCTTCTTGATGGTGAGAAACTGAAATTGGTTTTCTCTACAAAACAAATGCATTCTGTTTACTACTTGTGGTTTCAAAAATATCCAACCCCATCGTAGCCATAAACATTTCCTTGGTTACGATATTACCGCTACTTAACTCGTTGTGCATTGGAATTAGCTACAACGTTCTGTTTTATGCTACAACACTATTTTTGTAACTGCAAGCTGAATGGTATGAGATGAAATTTAAGTTGTGGATATATTGAAATGATCAGGGGCATAGTGATATTGTCAAAATCGTATCTCATCCCTAGAAAATACAAGTCACTCGTCATTAAGGCACATTCGCTGGAAGGCTTTTATCATTCTGAAGACGACACGCTGTGAAGACGACACGCTGTTTATATCAATCGTCCCAATCGGTGAATTGGGATTTTCAAATATAGCTGCTTATACGCTGTATCCATCGATAACCAAGTTAGGATGCAGGCAATAAGACTACACGGAAAAGGCACTTACCTACATGAAAAACCTTTTTAAGTGTGCTAGTTTACAGATATTTAAATAACAAACTACATAATCCTAAAAAAGACAAGTTGAAATAAAAATAAAAGCAAATCCGTATATTTGTTTTGGTTGCTGGACAACTCACGCTTGCTTTCAACATCAGATATATTATCAGTATTCTGTCACCCGGTCAACCATACAACACGCTAACCATTGCCAAGAGGAAAACAGGATGACTTAGGAATGAATTGATTAATTGATTTGTGTTTTACGCCGTGCATAAGGGTATTTCTTTTATGTGACGGCGGTGTATTCCATCACTAATTGACACTACCACTGCCTAGATGTAAAGTGTCAGGGAAAGTAATATTTCCTTCAGTGCCAATTAAAGAATAGAAAAGAGTGAAGACAATGTTGCTTACTTTCCACCTGCAGGCTATCATAATGGGGCCATATAGTCCGAAAAGAAAGAAGCTCACTATACATTCTATGGTGAAACAATTGTGAGCTCCTTCATGCAAGTGGCAGAAAACTGAAAGTTAGAAGAGATCAATAAAGGACCAATCAACAATAACATCGATCTATTAAAAGCCTTGCTGTATTACACATCGAGTGCTGAATAACAGCCTTAGCCAATTTATTGGCACATCGACGTCTATAAAAGCCGACATCATAATGTGGTGCTTACTCGATAATTAATGACTCACTCTTTAGCATTGCTTTTACTGGGCTTATTAACAACATGTCTCTGATGCGGCGTTTTTGAGGATGCATTTATTTCCCAGCTTATTAGCCAGTGGCGTTGAGGAAACTGTTGATTTTGCCAACAAATCACTGTCGATGTTTATGCAAAAACTTTAGTTTCTAGTTAAAATATACATCACTCAGGGTGATTCATTGAAAATTCAAGAATGAACCAGCCATATTACTTATAGCTTTTATAAATATAATCATTTTAACGCTTTACATATTTTGAAGCATATCAATTGATTTACTAATAATACAATTATATCATTTATTTCTTCAGTCAACTGCTAGACTTGAATAAGGGGGTGGAATTGTTCCCAAATATTTGCACGGCATCCCGAAACGAGCAAATATCTATCAAACTATCACCGATGGAAGGCACATTAAAAAAACACATATAAAGACCATTTCGAATGTTTAATATAAAAAATATGAACACACATGCATCATTTCGACTAAATGATGAAAGAAATCCGTTCTTTCTAATCCGCCTTCTTGTGTCTTTGACAAGGTTACACTTCGCGAATTCAGCAGTTTCCGTCGATTATAAAGGAATTAAGCGATTTTGGAGAATTAATCCTCTTCTTGGGCTGAGTATAAACAACGTGGTATGCTCACGACATAGCTCTATTAGACATGAAGTAATCTGCAAGATATCTTCAGTATACGATGTACAGTACTTAAACACATATCTATTTTGTATATGAATAAGTCTCACGATGTGGCTCCGGCATATTCGGGGGGATTTTTTTTAGAGGTTTCCTCCCGGCTTTTCAACTTAATTAGGCATGGAACAGTGTGAAACGGACAATCCATCACCATATAAGTGAAACACCGTTGAGTACGAAGTTAAATTCCAATGAAACAAACAAACAAACAAACATTCCAGCAAATAAAAATTCTGACTTTAACAAGTGAAAACATGCTAGTAATAAAAACACGGAATGCAAGTTAATTACACCAATCCATACGTCATGTGACATATCAGATATGAAAGATATGAGGTCATTTTAAGTGTAATGCACAGGTTTTATGGATGGGGTTAGGTCAGGTTGAGGGTAAGTATTTACCCAAATCGAAAAAATAAAAAATTAGGTTTTGCCTTACATAACGGACATGCCGAAGTCTGTTCTAAAATCACATTCAAAACACAGTATGAGAATGAAATGGCCGTCTGTATAGCCATGCCCACATCTATGTGGGCCCGTTAGGACAATAGTGGTCTGACTGGTGTATCTTTACTGTTCTGTAGCCTACATATCTTTTCTTGGAGTTTTCAGGGAAAACATAATGCCACCAACTATTGGTAACAATGTACGTTTTATTAAACAGGCAGTACGACATGGACTGCTTTCAGTATGATCTAATTGTATTACTTTAACACAGTTTAAATGCTCAGTTTCTTCAACAGCATCAGGGAATCTGTTTACTGGGGATAACATCTTCTGGGTAGGAGTTAGATAGTATGGTGTTATTCTGTCGAATAAACCAAGGCTGTTAGAGACGATGCCATTTGAAGCATTCAACATGTATTGATGGCGCCACCTAAACAATATCGAGTGCCCTCTCGATCAATCCGTCATTAGTAATTTACAGCAATTATATTGATCCTTTGTCTTAATATAGTTTGCCTCCAATATAACACAATTTATTCTTTAATCAATTTGCAAAATTCGCTATCAATGTCATGCGATCGGACTGGGGCTGGTTGTAAACTTGTTTGTTTAATGTTCATTTGCAATGTCTTGTGTTCTAAGCCAATAAGTTGTACGGTCTTAAAGGTTAAGTATGAACTGTATCACTAGAAAAAAATAACCTTCATAAAGATACGTTAAGACACGTAGAGCCAAAATGATGCGTGTGTGTTCAAATTTGTTATGTAAAACATTTCCAAATTTTGTCAAACACCAATCAAACAAACAAACAAAACAAATTTTGTCAATTTTAATTACAGAGATCTTCTTAATATGTGTATTTTGTTGTATCTTATCAGAACTATTTTGAAATTGATTCACGGGAGGTGTATTAATAATTGGAATAATTAGACAAAAATAGGGCGAAATGATACCTGTTTCATGCTGTTTCCAAGACTAATGCTTCGTGAGATCATCACTCTTTTTATGAAAGATTGTAAATAATTAAAATCAATATAATATTGAACATTAAATTTGCCATATTTTTTTACCCAAGAAGAAACGTTTTATACCTTGAAATGTTTAAACAAGTTTAACGCTTTAATTCTGTTTTAAATGTTTGAAGCCAGAGGCGTGCAGGCTGAAATTATTTTTAAAGATGCATTGCCAATATGTTCACGCCACAGAATACAAGAAAGTCCGCGGATGTGGCGTAAAACACCAGTCAATCCATCAGAGCTTTGGTGACTCGAAACATGCTGAATATGATCAAAGGTTTGATCTTAATATATATTATGCTTTTGATTAGGACAAGCCGTAATATATCAGCTTCGTTTTATCACTTCTACCTTTATACCTTTTTCACAAATGTTAAATTTTTTTCCACATGTGTGAAATGCTTTTTCGCATATGTAAAATAAATGACTTTATTTTACATATATACGAAAAAAAATTGCAAAATTATTCAAGATATGTGGAGAAAATTTATACATACGTTGAAAATAATTTCTCTCTTGTGAAAAAGAATTCAACATTTGTGAAAAAGATATTAACATATGTAAACTAAACCTTACTTCAACACATGTGGAAATCTTTTTCACTTATGTAAACTACATGTACGTTAGTAAAAACATTTCGAATAAGTAAAAAAAATTCACATTTCTGAAAAAGAATTGTATATCAGTAAAATGTAAGTAAAACTAATTCGACAATTGTAGAATAAAGGTGGAAGTGATAACACGGCTTGTCATATGCTCCCTGATAATTTTGCTGTATTTATATCTATTTAAATAAATCAATTAAATAAATACACGGCAAACATTTGTATGCACATATTATAACCAAACTCTCTTCAGACGTATGATCCAAGTTGCGTGCGTTTGACTTAATTTGTTTACTACTTTTTCTTCGCAAACCATCTTGCTGAAAAAAGTGTTAATTGGACTATAAAACTTGGTCATTATATGTCTGACTCTATAAGTACTGTTGTATCGAATGTATCGACAGGAATCGCGGTACATAATACAAACGGAAGTATTAGTATTATTACACCGGCTTAATATACAAATGATGTATTTCCTTGTCATAGCGTTTCCATGATGTGTTTAACATCGTTGAACCAAATATGGCGGATAGGATATACATGTCAAACTGTCACAATAACAACCTATACATCCTCTATTTTTCCTCCTATAAAAGCTTTATTACTAATTATTCTTGAAGGTATTAAGAGGCATATGAGGTAATTATCTTAATGATAATATTATCGATCATTTCAGTACTTGCCCAGACATGTTATGAACATGTTTTATTTTTCAGGGTTCTTTTGCGAGTATAAACACTGTGCGTTGTCATAAGGCAGGTAGTTTGGCGGATGCTGTGTGAAGTTCAAGTTTAAAAGTTGTTGATTTGTGACCGGTAACCAAAGTGTTATGCACTTAATCTTCTACATTGAGTATATTAAATATGTTATTCCAGACAAGATAATAGCTAAGTTTACAACCAGATAATAAAAAAGTAAAAGTGAGATATGTGTTGCACTCGACCAGAAAACAACATTTTTATGTGCTTTGGTACTTTTTTAATAATTATTTGTGTGTACAAATATATTTAAGTAAATATACTAAAGTGTCATGCAGTACAAACACTTCTAAGTTATTGTAATACGTTTTATCTTCAGATATTCTCAAAACGAATTAACTTATTTATTTATTGTTTTGGCAACCAATGACCTCAATCTGTCTTGGGACCGTCTCTGTGTAATATTTCATTATAGTTCGAATCCTCTGAAGTCAACGTGTCGACATTGTATTAATGGCTGGCCAGTTCCAGCAACTCAAGGGATAGTTCAGATCGGCAATGTTCACTGACGCGTCATATCCTATGAGAAAAAAACGAAAATGATCGTTTAAACTCTTTTACATATTAAAGTCTACTTACTGAAGAGTAAAATAACATTGAGTCGGTTGTTGACACATAAATGTACTTGTGACAAAGTTTGCAAAGTTATTGTATTACATAAGTACAAACACAATGAATGGGCCTAACTTAAGTCTTGATTCCATTCGTTTGATGTGTTTAATAGAGAACTATTTTCCTTGATTTTCCTGAATGCCTTTTCACTAAACCATCAATTTATCTCAAGGACTAAATTATAGACCGAAACAGTAATAAGCTATAAATATCGTCGATAGTTTGAGGGACGATGGACAAAGTCTGATAATCGTGCTCCTTCATGTCATCAATACAAGTAATTATTATAATCCATGCACTTTTTAAGGGTGTTACGATCCAGAAGCGGAAACCGACTATGTAAACTTAAGTTACTTGTTTGAGTGGCATTTAGAAGTTGGGATGATAACATAATAAGTAAGACTTGATGGATTTTCAACTTCTGGGTTTATTCATACGCAACGTTTCAATGCAGATACTAGCACCGTTTTCAAGCTAATAAAATAATAACATGAAGAGCATGAATATATACAGTTTGAGGTAAACTTAAATACAAAAGAAATACAGCATTAGTTTTTCTGCATAAATGCCATACGTCTTGAATGATCGATGTTTTGAATGTGTCATTAACACCAACATAACCTGTGATTCCCGTTAAACGCTTAGCACATATTTAATCGATATATTGTTGTCTGAATTACAGAGGTATTGTTGGGAATAATGAACAGAAAAATGATAAAACGCGTTTTACCCTAATTTACAGTCTTAGTTGCTTCTACGTCTTTCTTGTACCCTTGTCAATTCTTCGTAATATTTATTCCATGTTCATAAAGTGCACTGGAAGCATGTATACACTTAATTGTTCCTGAAACCTTTCGTGTTAGCGGAGCTATTGAGTTACTATCAGAAGTCTATCAAGCAGAAGTATGAAACCAGTCATTACCCAGTATCAATGATAGTGTGACTAGGCCAGCACTGGTTGCTCAAAAACGCCCCCTGGAGATAAATAAAGAAACCTCGAAAAACATGGCTTGGATCTGGAATCATGGGTTAATCATGCTACATGTAAAGCAAGATGACGTAAAAATAAAGGGCATCGTTTTTCCGTGTGCCAGATTCGCTACATATTTTCTACCGGTTTGTAAGACTATATTTTACTCATAAGGCGTGAGTAGACTCTGTCATACAAACTGTGCAAACGAACGAAATCCCCCATTCCTCGTGTCTATAGAAGTCCTAAGTTTTAAGATGTTACCTAGATACCTTCATCTCTATAGTATCTGTTTCTATATGGATAATAGGGGACATGAATTTTTTTCTCTATTTTGTATTTCTTTTTTTGTTTTATTTTCAACCCGCCCCGATATTGATTTCCACCCGCCTCGAAATTAATTTCTACCCGCCCCGAAATTACTTATCACCCGCCCTTAAATCAGTTTTCATCGGCCCCGAAATTAATTTATACACGGCCCGAAATTCGTTTCTACCCGCCCCGAAATTCATTTCCACCCGGCCCTAAATTGATTTCCACCAGGCCCTAAATTCATTTCAACCCGCCCCGAAATGAGTTTTCACCCGGCCCAACATTAATTTATACACGGCCCGAAATTCATATATTTTTTTGGAAATGAATTTTGGGGCCGGTAGAAATTAATTTCGGGCCG